>CAXKVY010018550.1:147500-219314 GCA_964058915.1 Tetropium fuscum | reverse complement strand
TTTTTGCATCATAAAACGAAATCCTTATTATATGTACGATGTAACTATGTCTTATATATTATGTCCTATGCCTCCATTCAAGTAAGTTTCTCAAAATCATGCCATTTTTATCAATCTTCATTGAATAATAATGTTGTATAAAAGATAACTGACTTATAATAGAAGGGTGCCGAACAAAGGAGTTATGTATAACGTGGAAATGAACCATTTCATGGATTAATATGACTCACAAAATGTATTGTTCAATCGATACGACTCAGACAATAATGACAACACACAAGTTAATCAAAAACGGGCTGTTTCTCGGAATCGCTGTAGCCGGCAGATATTACGTAAAAACATGCTCAATGTTTTATGCTTCAGTAAACGTAAAGTAGTACGAGTAATGTTAAAGTATTTAAGAAATTGTCATACAGTGATAAAACTCAGCGGATAGCTACAATAGCGGACATTTCTCATTATAGGGCAATTTTCCTAGAACCAAATTTTTGGGTATCAGTTACTAAGTAAAACACGTTCTCATTAGCGGACGCTCTCTCGGACACGCGCGGACAACGAAATTATAGGACAAACGCGGACAACGAAATTAGCCCCACATGTTCAAAATCTTGTTTTTTTGTGAAGTACCCGTTTTATTACAACGTTACGCTATGATTTTTAGTATTATTTTGATTAAAATTTTAGTCATGTTCCCTATTGAAGAATAAATACACTATAAAATCTGCGCAATATTCATCAATATCACAGTATATCAGAGTATCACAGAGTAAAAAACAGATGTGTACAATCGAAACATATTTGGATGAGATATAGGACAATGAAAATATATTGGACATAAATAGTTATTAAACAAGGTGGAATTACAGGTGTAAAGTAGTTAATGTAAATTCTGGTTTTATAAAAATTATTCAACCAGGCTCAATTAAAAAATTATTTTAACAACTCAAAAAACACATTGACTAAACATGTAGAAAGGTATTAATTTTTTTTCTAACTTTGGCTAAAAAATAACAAACTCAAGACTTGGTAATGTGTATTATTGCAAAATTTACTTTATAATAAATAGGATGTTTAAATTAAACTAGGTTTTAATGTATAACAATTTTGCGATATGTAATTTTATACATTTTACTTTAACATTTAAATTAAAATATGAAGTACAAAATTAAGAAAACACCGAGAAAATCGTGAGCAAACAAAATATTTCAAGGGGGCCATCTCGCTTATGGCGTGGACGTCGGACACTAATCATACGATCAACCGGCTGAACGCCCGGCAAACGTTAAGTATGGTTTGAGGTCACAGCCACTGGTAGCATTCTGAGCCATTTGATTCTTACCCCTCATTAGATCCTTGTATTATAGTGCTCGTGTGGTATTTAGTATAATTTTTATATTCAAAACTATTCCAGTTCGATATTGTTATATAGTGGTTCCCATTACCCTAACTAATTAGGAGATACTCCTATTATTTTTTAAACATCTATATATTCCATTCTTAGCTCAGTATTAGTACAGCATGTTGCGACACTTCGTGGAAGAAATTTTATTGGTTAAATGTTTATTATAACTGAAGATAAGAATAATTTTATTACCCTACGATATCTACAAAATACAAATATGTTGCAGATTGTATATAGAAAATAAGCCTGGAAGTGTCAATCACACCGCGCATATTCAGCGAATATTGGCTATCAGAAAAATAAAAATACACATCTTACTATTTGCATACATTTTACGATATTCAAACAACAAAACCTACATGAACTATTATCGTATATACACAGTTCCCTGTTCCCGACAAAGCGTTTCAAAGTAACTTGACACGCGTTTCTAATATTGAACTGGAAGAAACAATAAACTGTATCAAAGTTACAAATCAACCTATGTATTTTATAACGCGATAAAAAGATCTACCGAGAACCTTTAAAAATTGACGGGGGCCGGTTCAAATTACAGTCGAATACGGAGGTCTACCGCGCGGGACTGCACGTGAATTATTAAAAACTGGAGCCGTAGGTCTACCATAAAACCGTCTTCGTATTCGAGTTATTTGCCGTCTACCGTAAAACTATTGAAAACTCTGTTGCAAAGATTTCAAGTTTTAATTTTATATACGTGTATTTATATACATGTATCATAATTTCATATATATTTATCTATTTATTATAATAGGGTTTATCATGGGATGGTAGCAATAAAACGACTGATTACAAAATCAACGATTCGGTCTCTTTTGGGCCTTTTTCAAAAGATGGTTTTATTTTAATACATATTTGACATAGTCAAAAATGACAGTTTTAATTAATTTATAAGATTACTAGACTGTCCGATTAGTATCATAGGGAAGAGCAGTCAAGAAACCCTACGAACAGGTATATTGTATTATTCTAATTTTAGATTTCAGGTATGTTATTATGTAGATGTATATTATTTATCGTAGGTAGGTAAGTACTGTTTGTAACATCGAAATATGAGGCTATAAAGGCGCTTTCATTCAACAAGTTAATGTTTTGATAGAATACTAATAACTAATTAATTTTAACACAAAACCCATCAAAATAATACACTAAATTAAAGAATAACTGTATTACTTCTATTTCAAGAACTATTGTTGACCCCACTTTACCACAAAACGTTCGATGGTATTAGGGAATTTAGGCATCCAACTGAATGCCAATGATGCCGATGTGACATGGCCGAGGAACATGTAAAATGGATCCGCAATATTTGAATGATAAACATTCTTATTCTAAGAAATCTTGGGTTTGTAGCAATTCATTACATAGAGAAATAAGCAAATAAATAGATGAATAATACGGAAGATACATTTACCAGATGTACCAGTATATCTCACAGTATATGTGTGTAAATAATCATGTAGTATAATAGATAAACTTTATTTGAGTTGTGATTATGTTATAAATCACATAGCATAGAGTTCTTGTTGAAGTATTATACAAGACAATTTGGTAGGTATTATAGTTGATTACGAATGCTAAATTCTATATGAATGTATTAAGATATATCAGATATAAAAGGGGAAAATGATAGCATAGACTAAATAGGAAGTAGGAATGTATATAGTAGGTATAGTGTATGACATGTATAGTTTATAGTAGAATAGTGTATAGTAGATTTAGTGAAGGCGTGAAGGTATAACGATGCTAAACAGACTGAGAAACAGAAGTTCGATAACTAAAGTGAGAAAGTGGTTGGCATGAGGCCATATGAACGGGGCATGCTGAAGTTTTGAGAAAGGTTAGAGAAACAAGATTGAGGTGTCATAGCGAAAGCGTATAGAACACGACAGTAACCAAAGTTAAGGTACCTTATCACTTTATGAGTATATAAGTCATGACTATAAAACAATTTTAAATAGAGCTCAAATATACAACATTTTATTGAAAACCATTTGGAGGTAAAACATCAAAATTTATACAAATGTCATATGTCAACAATTTTTATTTTAGTTTAAGTATAGAATAGAAATTTTGTAATAATATATCAAATATCATTTTCTCGTATCAACCACATTCTAAATTGATCATATGCATATTATCATAGTAATCATCAAAGTAGTTTGATTAAATGTGTTAAATTTATATTTATCATATTTCTTTGTTATTATTTGCATGGTTTTCTATCAGCTTGTTGCTGATTCTACAGTCCTGTTGCTGGTATTCTTCTGCGCAAATTTTGTCTATAAGTCGTCTTGTTGCTGTAAGCTGTCTTGTTGCTGTGTTGTTTCCACGAGCAATTTCAATTTCTAGGAGGGCTATAGTTATGCCTACAGGTTCTACTCTTTTCTATACCCGGCGTTGACGTTATTGAAGTTTTGACAGAAACAATTTTAGTATTAATAAATTCTCCAAATTACTACCTCCAAGTCATGGTTGTTTAGCATCATTTAAAGTTGTATCAGCCATTTGTGCATCTCCATTTGGTTTAATATCCCGTGGTTTATTATATTTATCATGGTATGCGATGCCAAGTCTGTTTGCTGCCTGTATGAACGGCCAAAAGTTGAAACGACCTCAATTTGTTGTTTAAATAATCACTTTCCTGATGATGGACAGATTTTGTTTTCCCTTTTAAGCACTTGCGTCATATTCCAATATTTCTTTCTATTTTTCCAGAAAAAGCAAAACTTGCAGCTGCTCTCGCTATCATTCAAGAAAATGAGCAGGAAGCACAATTTGTTGTCAAAACGATACTCCTTTCGCATGCATATGCAGATGGTATTCTGTCTCGGTTTGTCTTTGATAAACCTACGCCATAAAAACTAATGACCCAGATGACACCGCCGTTGAAGGTTTAAACTACGTCTTGACGGATGAATTAAAAAGGATCGAAGGAGCAGGCTGTGTAGAAAAGAGTAGAACCTGTAGGCATAACTATAGCCCGGGAGATATTGCTCCTAGAAATTGAAATTGCTCGTGGAAATGAATAAGAAGACATAAAATAGAACAAGAAGAATTAGAGAAATGAGAAAAAGAATGGATGTAGATATAACATTAAATATAAAATTTAACATGAGAGAAATAACTAAGGACCGTTTAACCTAAAAAGGATCGGTATGATGTATGTTGCAGCTTTGATGCTGGAAATATAGTCCTGGAAGATTATGAAGCACACGTAACATCAAAGGTCAGAGCAAGGCTTGAAAAGCAAACCGATAAATCAGAAAGCATTAGGGGAAATTGCCAAACTAACGATCACGACAAGGAAGACCTCGAGGTAATTAAGGTTGGCAAGCGAAAGATGAACAGTGGAAAGAATATGACGAACTACATAATTTATTGAAACATTAATAAAGGCGATAGAATATTCCGGCTTCCTCCCCCTTATTGCAACCTAGAGGGAGGTCGAGTTCATAACGTCCGAGATTTGAGTGTTCTTACAGTATAGGAAATATACAGAGTTCTTAATGTATAGGAAATGGATTTAAGTAAAACTCGACTAGAATAAAACCATAAAAGCAACAATATAAAAAAATATAATCAAACTCGTACAATAATCAAGCGTGTTTACACGATTTCTGTTTAGATTCTTAGAAAATTAATTCTTATTATAGAATTGTTGATCGTCCCCAGAAAAACACCGAGACGTGAAAAAGTGTTTACGACGTTCATGTTTCCACCCCCAACACATCTCCTGATTTATGTCCGCTGTGTCTGGATCGGATAAATTCCGACTATTGATCTACACACCCACTAGTAATGAAAGCTAAATTTACTTACCTCGAAACCCTCAACTCCTTCCCCAATTTGCTCGATCTCTCCGGCACATTCGAACCCAAGAATGAAGGGGCACTTGGGCGGAGAATCAATAGCCCCCTGTCTTACCATCAAGTCCTGGAAATTCAGGCCGCTGAAAAAAGAAAATCATTATTCTCGAGGCCTCACTTAGCACATAAAAAATGTTCAATTTCTGAAATAATTTCAAACGCGTAGATGTTGCTCAGGGTAATTAATTTTAAATTAGGAAATTTAAATTCTCATTACAAATTATCAGCAAATTAAATGCCAACGCTTCGGTGTTTAATTTAATCGAAACATTTATTCGGTACCCGGACTTTTATTTATTAACGTTGCACGAAATCGAAAACTGGTAATAATAGTGAACCACCTTCGGTTACTAGGTTTTCAGGTTAAGAGTAACTAATTTAAGAAATTGTAGGATTTATTAAGTAATATTAATATATTTATTTTAATATTTATTAATTATATAAATGTTTCCTGGAATGTTAATAATATTTTATCTGCATATAATATTCATATTTTAAAATGAGCATATTTGGTTATTTCCAATTTAATACCACATAAATATATTACAATTTATTTTGGGCTAAGGAATTGATTGATATATTTGTCTACATTTATTTATTTATTCTAAAAAGCCAAATAGACAAAAGTCCAATGATAGGGCTGATAGGACTAAACACAACATAGATAGTATAAGATGGACATAGAACAACACGAAATTAATAGAAAATATGAATATTTTGATGAATACAACTAAATATTTCTCGGTGATAGTAAACAATCCATTCCATAATATATAGAAAAAATAGTGTAAGTATCCTGTAAGCAGATCAAATATTTCTTTATCATACTATTATTTTACAATATCTCATTTTATACAAATTTATCTAATAGAACGTATAGAGCATTCACATATTTACACATAATATAATCAACCCAACCTGGGACATTTATAAAATATTTAAAACAAAATCATATTTCTCAATTATCATCCCAACGGGGGCATTTTTAAGAACATCCAAAATTACATGTGAATAATTATCGCCCAACGTAGGAGCATTTAAAAAGATTTTCAAAAATCAAATCTATATATATATATATATATATATATATATATATATATATATATATATATATATATATATATATATATATATATATATATATATACAGGGTGAGTCAGTTTTTTGTAGACAAACTTTAACAGGGGATAGAACGCACGTTTTTAAAAAGAAAAGTGCCTATAAAGATATGGCCGATCTAGCTTCCTAAGGAAGATACAGGGTGTTAAAATTTAATTTTTTTTTACATTAATGTGTAATATTTTCTGAACGGAATGATATATTCACTAAATATTTTACACATATCTTAACCTGCATAGGATCAACATGTTGTATTGTTCCTGTCGAAAATACTATAGTGGATGTTACTTTTTTCGGGTACTTCGACTATTCTGCATAATAGAACTTTTTTTTCGTACGCCACTGACATTATCTGATACATATTTCTAAAATAACGGCCCCTTAGTAACAATTTTGATCTCTTGTTATTTTCAGTTTTAAAATAACAGTTTTTTTTAAATAGTCTTTGGCGTAGAAGTTCTGTTTACGAAAGGGGTGGAGCACCCCTTCCACCCCGCCACTGTGCAAGTTTTTGAACATTCTTACCGCTTGTTTTATGCGCCTTAATTAATAGGCATTATCCCCCAAACAGGAAAAAATCTAAGCGTTCGTTTATAAGTCATAAAGAAAATTCGAGAAAAAAAAATATAATAACGACATTACACTGTCAGAGAAACAACGGCCAATATCTCGAAAACTGTCATAGTTAGAGCAAAATTACAAGAGATCAAAATTGTTACTAAGGGGCCGTTATTTTAGAAATATGTATCAGATAATGTCAGTGGCGTACGAAAAAAAAGTTCTATTATGCAGAATAGTCGAAGTATCCGAAAAAAGTAACATCCACTATAGTATTTTCGACAGGAACAATACAACATGTTGATCCTATGCAGGTTAAGATATGTGTAAAATATTTAGTGAATATATCATTCCGTTCAGAAAATATTACACATTAATGTAAAAAAAAATTAAATTTTAACACCCTGTATCTTCCTTAGGAAGCTAGATCGGCCATATCTTTATAGGCACTTTTCTTTTTAAAAACGTGCGTTCTATCCCCTGTTAAAGTTTGTCTACAAAAAACTGACTCACCCTGTATATGTATATGTATATATATATATATATATATATATATATATATATATATATATATATATATATATATATATAAAAATATATATATATATATATATATATATATATACATACATACATACATACATATATATATATATATATATATATATATATATATATATATATATATATATATATATATATATATATATATATATATATATATATATATATATATATATATATATATATATATATATATACATATACATATACATATACATATATATATATATATATATATATATATATATATATATATATATATATATATATATATATATATATATATATATATATATATATATATATATATATATATATATATATATATATATATATATATATATATATATATATATATATATATATACTCGCAGTTCTCGTGAGATCTTTTAATAGCCGCTGCTACTCTCATAAGTTTCAATGTACATTCACTATTCGGAAGATAATGTGATTCGGTTCTTTCCGATCCAGTAAATCCACAATTAATATACAAGTGCATTTCGTTGTAATCGTGAAGTGCTCTTATTTTTTTATTGTTGAATTGGAACGCCAAAGATCGCGAATAGGATCGTGAGACAATAACAGACGGGTCTCAAGTATTATAGATCTACGAGTGGAGATATTTTTAATTATAATTCTATTCGTATCATTTAATTAATGAACGGAATAAATTACTAGTAAGAGGTAGATATGCATTGGTTGTTGCTACACCGTAAACCAATAGCAGCTTTATAATAATGCATTATGCAGTAATACTGCGTTTATAATGGACATCTTAGAAGTTAATAACTATACAGTGAAAATATAGGCCAATAAATATATCATTTACAGTGCTTTTTTTAGAGGCCTTTTCAGCCGGTTATTGGAAGGTTAAGTTCACTGCACCGAATGAAAAACATTGTCTGGTATTTCGAGATTTTAATGACTTCTAGCGGTTTTCGTAATTGATTGTTTGTTTGTGGTTTCACCTAACAAAGTTGTGTCATATGCTTGTTGTAACACGCTATATAAAATCGGATTAAATCGTTATTCAATCAACTATTAAATTACAGTTCTCAATGTGTTTTCTATAGCCAGTACTTACAAAAGTTTAAGAACTTGCAACTTTCAGTTGCTAACGGCGAAACTATAAAATATGAATATATAGAGTCTTATAGAGTTATCCTCTACAACTTGTCATTATACCATTCTGGCAAGTGGAAATCTTGGGTCGATGATTACAACGCTACAGAAAAGGATGGTATGGTAAAACCACCCTATTTCTATTAGTTTAGTGGCGCTCCTCTTACCCACGATCTACGGGTGCACCACACTTGTCCCCCAAGCTACACCCACGACCTATACGTGCATTCCAACCGCCCTTAGCAAAAATGGGCGTGTTATTGTTATTCATCGATAGTCCATCGATGTGATCCAAGCATTTGTCTAATTGTGATCACATGAAAGAGACATAATGAGTTGACGCAAATATGTTATAAAGAACGTACAGTAGAATAAAATACGTTTCCTTCAGTACATTTTTTTGCCGTGTCTGCTCTGTATTAGCCCACAGAACCGTACACCCAAGATTTCAACTTGCCGAATCTACATAATTTTTATGCATCTTTTATTTTATGTTTTTTTTATTTTGCATACTTCTCGAAATCGGTTGAAACCGAAACTTTGGTTTATTATACTCAGTTTTTGGTGCTGTATTATGACCAAATTTTTGCAACCATCCGTTCTTTATCGTTGGAACATTATCTTATTTCATACCTAACACACATATTTTACATATTAAGTTGTACATAATCATGTTTTATTTTTCTATACCATAATAAGTTATATTTCAGAGACGGTATTAATAAAAGTTTATGCTGGTTCAAGCAGAAAACAATAGTATATTTAGGTACAGACCAGAAATTTTTACTTATTATCCTTATAGTACTATTTATACTCACGTGACTTTCTTTGTAGGGTTGTTTTCAAGTCATATACGCCTATTTTTACTACATCAACTGCTACTTTACTACTCTAAAGTATAGTTTATAAAGCGAGTTGGAATAACATTGGAGCGTTGCCAATCATAATATGCGATGAAACATGTAGAGCTGGTGATTTATAAAATTTATTATATTGCAACTTTTTTTACATTATGCCACCCATCAGGATTTGTTTGCACAGACAATAAGTTTACTAAGGTACACTTACATTAAGATGATTCCATGAGAATGAGAAAATATATTCAGTCGTGTTACATGAACAAAGAAAATAATGACAATTTATGATGATTATACATGGTTTATTATAGATCTTTAACAACGCAATTAAAGATTCCAACGAAAGGCGAAGATATTTCTCTCACTTTTGCTGAGTTGCAAAAAAACAGCTGTTTGGGGGAAGGTCAACGAACAAACCGTCTTCCTTTCGGGTAAAATTTGGTGCTTTTTCAAATTATTATTTTTTATTTTTAAATTTAAATCAGTTGAAGATATGATTAAACATCTAAGCAGCTCAATCACATATTCTGTGCATTTCAAATTCATTAGTGCAAAAAGTAAAACTTTTGACATTGTAAATATTATAATGTTAAAACACTTAACTTTTTGCACAATCGTAGAAAAAAATATTTATTATGGAGTTCCTCGTTTGTACCTAATATCTAAAAAGTTAATAAGAAATAAAAGATTAAAAAATAAAAGGGTTTTCACTTTTTCAACCACATCCTTGGACACGTTTCGCCACAGGTAAAGCATTTCTTATCTTATACGTCATGCAAATTGTAATCGCATGTCGAATGGTTTTTACTTTCCCCCGAGCTGTCCCTACCCTAAGGAACACATCATAAATACCTCGCTGAAACTGTAATTACGCTATTGGCGTTTTCTATTTTTACCCTTCTGCCTGGTCAGTGTCAGCTGCGGTTAGGGGTAAATGCACTTCCGGTCTGGAGGGCGCCGTTTAAATATTTCTAAGTAGTTCTATGCGTCGTATAAATGTACTTTTACATTGTTGGTTGCTTGGCAGATGACGTCTCCCCCTCGACAGGCATTTAAATATTTAAAATGCATGTCGTGCTATCTTCAGCGATCGCTTGGTCTTTTCCCCATAAGGAACTGTTATCGCTCTTCTCTTGACGAGTGTAGTTACAAACAGGAAATATTTGTTTTCAGTTAGCTACGCTACTACTGCGTTATATCTGTTTTATTTATTATTCGTGACGAGATCATTATGTTCTACAGGGTGGGGTTAAATATTGGTGCGGAATTTATTTCTCGTAAACCTAAATCAGTCGATGAATAATTTGCTGATTATTAACTAGGTATTACCTAAATCATATTATACCGTCTGTAGTAGAAAACGAAAAGCCTGGATTTACTAAAGTAAAACAAGAATAGTGAATAGTGGTATATTTAGTCCACGTATATTAGACATTATGTTGCATGCAGTTACCATATCATTGAATCTAAGCTGTGTCACCTAAAATCTATGCTGTGCTGTGGTGCAAAATATAACTACATGTGAGAAAATTGGTAATATTATATGCACTGATATGCAAAGTTATCTGAATAACGTGAAAGAATAAAGCGTAAGTTATAATAAGCTGGAATGATATTCACATAACAACTCCCTTCTTATAAAAAAGAAAGATGTTATGACTTTTAAATAATATACAATTCATTAATGCATAATAAGAAAAATATAACACTGAAATAATAAAACTGAATACAAGTTATATTACGCCTAAGAATATTTAAATTAGGTATATTTAAATTGGTGATTTTCGCATTGGAAGTGTTGGAAGTATCTCATTGCTCGGCGGAGGTGAACCAGATGATGTTACATTATTCGTAACAATGGCTAGTCTTCTTCGTCTGCATTTGCAGGATACATATAAAATAATACTGCAGATAACAGCATAATTGTAAGATAAGTGAACCACGAGTAGCGTCTTTCGATGAATGGTTGGATGATGAGGTCATCTAAATCTCTGGAGTATTGGTTGAGTTTATGTTTGACAATTTGCCATTCTACGCTGAGGATGTTTACGGTTTGAAGTGCTGAGGAAGTTTAACAAGTTTGAGTTCTGGCAATTTTGATTTGACTGGCACTTTACTGCAATAGTCGAATGAAATTAAGACTGCATGAGGATTGTAATTTCTTCCCAAATAGTCTTTAGAACTTGCTTGGACTTCCAATGAAAGCACTGAAGCCAGGTTGTAAAATTGATTTTTTGTAGATACCTGTAGGCAATACTAAATAAGAAAAAATTGAAAGAAACATTTTTTTCTATAAATAGAACGGTTTTTAAATTAAGAGTTGAAGAATGTTATTGAATTTTCCAAAATCTCAATTGTACAAAATACACTGAAAAAAAATGTGCTGTTAGGTTCTAAATATAACAAAAAACATATTTTTAGGTATAGCAATGTATGTTTTTGTTTAGTAATTTAGCTGTCAAAATATTATACGTATATTATACGATATTGTCAAAACATACGTACGAATATATTATATCTTTCGTGGCAGTGTTAAAATGAAACGTATTTCCGCTAAGTGACAAAATAAGGGTAGAAGCCGCAAGATACGGCGCGGCGTCACCCACCCTAGCGCGATGTAAATAACATTAAAAAACCATTGTGTCGTACGGACTCAATTTTATTTTTAGGTTACAAAGAATTTCGTTTTTAGATAAAATAGGGATTTAAAATATTCACAGAGGATTTCAAATTGTACGTCAGGATCCGATAAGGAATATATACGCAACAGGAAGATATATACCTACAGTCACAGAAGAGAGAGCTTATACAGAAGCGAAGGTAAGGCTTCCCTCCAAAACCAAATTTCAGGGGGCATGCGTTAAACAAGTTGTATAGTTGTCAACCTCACTTTTCTGATACGAACGTGTGGCGATATTTTCGTTTGTGTTTGAACTGTATTTTTTGGGTGTTTTTGTTACAATAGTTGGAAACATATTGAGTTGGATACTTTGTGTTCTCTTACATTATTTGTACTCTGTGTAGTAGTGATGGCTCGTAAAGGAGGATATGCTTGTATTTTTCGGGGATGTTCTTCGAGAACAGGTAAAGAGATAAGCCTTTTTTCTATTCCAAGAGATCCTAGAAGGTAGGTAATGGATAAATTTAATTTACATTAAATTACAAGCATTTTATAACATTACAAGTTAACATCCGAGAGTAACAAAAGAGATAACTGAAGTAACTATGAGGTAGGGGTTTCGAGGTTGCACTTATGGGTTGCATCTCAAATCATTTGCTCAGTAACTTGCAGTAATTGCTTATTTGGTATGTAAACTTCACTAGCCACTACCTTGAAACCTACTCCGCCCCAAGCTACCCAGTTTTCAAACTCAAAAAATTAATTTTATGTAACTTATATAAATATATGTACTATGTAGGTAGTTAGAATGTGCACAATATTAAATCGTTTACTTTTTAGAGCGCAAATGTGGTTGAGGCAAGTAACAGGGAGGATCCTTGATTTGAGTGTTGATGGCCTGCATAAGAACTATCGGTTATGTGACAAAACATTTTGAAGGAAAGTATATAACCGAAGGTAAGCGAAAAACTTTGTTTGTGGAAGCAGTACCAACTATACTTAGTCACACACTTAAACGTGAAAGAATTCCTGGGGACCAAGAGTCTGAAGAAGCACCTGGAAAAGTGACTATTCTTTCAGGTAAGTTCTGGATCAGATGATGTTACATTATTCGTAACAATGGCTAGTCTTCTTCGTCTGCATTTGCAGGATACATATAAAATAATACTGCAGATAATAGCATAATTGTAAGATAAGTGAACCACGAGTAACGTCTTTCGATGAATGGTTGGATGATGAGGTCATCTAAATCTCTGGAGTATTGGTTGAGTTTATGTTTGACAATTTGCCATTCTACGCTGAGGATGTTTACGGTTTGAAGTGTTGAGGAAGTTTTAGAAGTTGACTGGCACTTTACTGCAATAGTCGAATGAAATTAAGACTGCATGAGGATTGTAATTTCTTCCCAAATAGTCTTTAGAACTTGCTTGGACTTCCAATGAAAGCACTGAAGCCAGGTTGTAAAATTGATTTTTTGTAGATACCTGTAGGCAATACTAAATAAAAAAAAATTTAAAGAAACATTTGTTTCTATAAATAGAACGGTTTTTAAATTAAGAGTTGAAGAATGTTATTGAATTTTCCAAAATCTCAATTGTACAAAATACACTGAAAAAAATGTGCTGTTAGGTTCTAAATATAACAAAAAACATATTTTTAGGTATAGCAATGTATGTTTTTGTTTAGTAATTTAGATGTCAAAATATTATACGTATATTATACGATATTGTCAAAACATTATACGTACGAATATATTATATCTTTCGTGGCAGTGTTAAAATGAAACGTATTTCCGCTAAGTGACAAAATAAGGGTAGAAGCCGCAAGATACGGCGCGGCGTCACCCACCCTAGCGCGATGTAATAACATTAAAAAACCATTGTGTCGTACGGACTCAATTTTATTTTTAGGTTACAAAGAATTTCGGTTTTAGATAAAATAGAGATTTAAAATATTCACAGGGGATTTCAAATTGAACGTCAGGATCCGATAAGGAATATATACGCAACAGGAAAATATATACCTACAGTCACAGAAGAGAGAGCTTATACAGAAGCGAAGGTAAGGCTTCCCTCCAAAACCAAATTTCAGGGGGCATGCGTTAAACAAGTTGTATAGTTGTCAACCTCACTTTTCTGATACGAACGTGTGGCGATATTTTCGTTTGTGTTTGAACTGTATTTTTTGGGTGTTTTTATTACAATAGTTGGAAACATTATTGAGTTGGATACTTTGTGTTCTCTTACATTATTTGTGCTCTGTGTAGTAGCGATGGCTCGTAAAGGAGGATATGCTTGTATTTTTCGGGGATGTTCTTCGAGAACAGGTAATGAGATAAGCCTTTTTTCTATTCCAAGAGATCCTATAAGGTAGGTAATGGATAAATTTAATTTACATTAAATTACAAGCATTTTATAACATTACAAGTTAACATCCGAGAGTAACAAAAGAGATAACTGAAGTAACTGAGGTAGGGGTTTCGAAGTTGCACTTATGGGTTGCATCTCAAATCATTTGCTCAGTAACTTGCAGTAATTGCTTATTTGGTATGTAAACTTCACTAGCCACTACCTTGAAACCTACTCCGCCCCAAGCTACCCAGTTTTGAAAACTGGGTAGCTTAACTGGGTACTCAAAAAATTAATTTTATGTAACTTATATAAATATATGTACTATGTAGGTAGTTAGAATGTGCACAATATTAAATCGTTTACTTTTTAGAGCGCAAATGTGGTTGAGGCAAGTAACAGGGAGGATCCTTGATTTGAGTGTTGATGGCCTGCATAAGAACTATCGGTTATGTGACAAAACATTTTGAAGGAAAGTATATAACCGAAGGTAAGCGAAAAACTTTGTTTGTGGAAGCAGTACCAACTATACTTAGTCACACACTTAAACGTGAAAGAATTCCTGGAGACCAAGAGTCTGAAGAAGCACCTGGAAATTACGAATGCACTCGTTCTGTTTGTTGTTTCTAATAGTTTAAACTTGTAATAAGATCATATCTGGAAATTTTGAAACTTTCATATACGAGTACACTCAGGATTTTTCTTTTACTTAAAATATAATGAATTCCTAATAAACATGTTATGTAGGTATATATGTTAATTGACATGTCTCCAGTATATGTTTAAAGAATAAGAAATTTATGACTATTTGTAATTTGCTTAAATATTTTCCTCTCCTTTCTATTAACCCTTATAAATATGAAATTGAAACGTTTTTATTTGCTTGTTTGTAAAAGGTACTGAAAACCACAATGGGGTATTTCCACTCATTCAAAATGGAAGTGGAAATATGTATATTTTCAATTTTTAAAATAGTTAAATACTATTACAAAATATGGAAAAACAGATATCACTTACATTATATTTTATTTAATTTGTAAAATGTAACGACGTCGCAAGCAAAATTTAGGAAATCCACCCCAAAGTGGTTATTAATAACGTTCACTACACCAATCAAGAGTCATGCTGCTTCTAATTTTGCCTAATTAATTTAAATATTATTATATGCAGCAAGTTATTCATGTTACCATAAATTCTATTAAACATTGTAACATGTTTACACAATCCAAAGTAACTTAACATTCATTCTAATAACCAATATGCTTACTTTATTCGCTGGTTTACAAAAACATGGATTCAACTACCTTTTCAGTTACATTTTGTCATTTTTAGAAATACTTTTTTTCCGTGTAGATTGGTTTTAGTGTCATGTATCACAGAATAATATGTTAATATCACATTTCTCTCAGTGTAACAAGTTGTTCAAGGTCCCTGAAAACGGCCCCTCCAACATGAAAGGGACCGCCGTTACCTTCGCTTCTGTATAAGCTTTCTGTTCTGTGCTACAGTCTGCCGGGCCGGAATAAAAAAATACCTTTTATTTTGTACTTTTTTTACCTATGTACTCGTATGTATAATGCAAGCGATACTTAATAAAATTGAGTATTATCGCAATAGGATACTTTATAAAATTGATAAATATTTTAAATTAAAAACGCAAAATGCGAACAAAGTTGAATTTGTATGTTATCTGGACTCGCCAGGGAAGTATGAAACTACGTTTTGCAAGCAAAAAAAGTTGTGCTAGCTGCGTAATACGTGAAAAGGTGCAAAATTTTCGGACATTGCAGTGTTTGCTTTTTTTGGCATTGGATGTTTGTTATTATTATTTTTTAAGTATTTTAAATTTATGACAAAGTAAGCCTAGCCACAGCTCCGTATGTCTAATAATTTTTGAGATATCGCACTTAAAAAATTGTCATTTTCTTTCCAAAAAATTTTGTTTGATTTTTGTTTTCAGCCAAATATCAGCACAACCGCTCATGCTACGAGAAAAATTATGAGAAATTAAGTTGTAGCACATTTAATTATCTCATTTGAGCGCGAAACGGGGTCACTAGACCTTAGTTAGTTCTCTTGCAATCGCTATAATTGTGAAAATAGACCTTTTAAGATATGGGCCTAACATAAACACTTATAACATGAAATTGTGGGCATTAGGCGAAAGAAAAATCGAGGTATAAAGTTGTCAGGTGTATTGACATTTATGTTACACAAAAATAATAAAAATGTTCCAAATTTTAAATTTTTTTAAGGATCGTTGATCATCTTGTTGAAACAACTCTTGTTGAGACATCTTCTCCAAAGGTAAAGATTTGTCGATGTGGTAAGCTGTGGCGAGGATATTCGACTTATTTGCAATAAAACGATTCACAAGAAGAGTCGTGTATTATCAATACATGACTTCTTTTTCTTTGATAAGTTACTTTTTTTAATTTTTAAATTATAGATCCGCCCCTTTAGCTAGCAAAGACTTTCATTGGCCAATCATTTAGGTCAGTCATTGAAGATATTCAGTCAATAGGGAACATGAATAAAAATTTTAATATAAAAATAATACTAAAAACATAGCGTAACGCTATGCATAGCGTAACGCGCCCAAAAAAACAAGATTTCCAATTCCGCGCGATCAGTATAAAGGAGTAAACAGAGATAAAATTGTAGGGGTCCGAAACGAGCGTTTGTAAATTGTAGGATGTGGCGTCACGACATATATTTATTATGCTAATACATATTTATATACTAATAATTTATAACAAATTTGTTATTTGGAGTTAAGGCGTCATATTTTGCATATCTTGCTTTTCAGTATGGTAGTAGAACATTTTTATGCAGTAAAAAAAATGGGAATGTTCCCTATTGTTCTAACAAAATTCCAAAAGTTCCCAAATTTTGATATAAGGTAGGCCCAGGCGCGACTGACGGACGTTCCACCACATTCATGGCGTCTGACGATTCCTCTCATGTTATATGAGCCACAAATCATCACCTCAATCAGTTTCAGACTAGAACTAGACTTTGTTTTTAGAATTTTACAACTACCTATGCATAGCAGACGACCATTCCAACCGCATACCGGCGTCTGATGATTATTTTTATAACATATACATAGTAAATATGTAAAATGAACAATTTTCAGGGTGGATCAAATTTTTCGACAACTTTCCCAGACTTCCACAAGTCCACCCCTCGCTACTTGATGGTCTGACGGTCAGTTACCTTATCAACAATATAGGAACTACTAATGGTAAAAAAATCAGACTAGATCAAATGACTTGTTCAAAAGTGGCACCAGCACCCAGACTATAAGTTATAGCGAACAATTGTCGTTTTTATAATGTTCGGGACGTTCTAATGGGTTGCAAATGAGTTCCAGTTTTAATAATATAACTCCAACCTTGTGTTAAAAATTGAAAACTTTTGGGTTATTCATACCTTTTTGAACTACAGTGATTGGCCTAATTAGCGTGCGGCGCAAAGTGAATGGTAATAATTTATACTAATTTTATCTCCTCGATTAGGAATTCCGTTCGCAACGCAATAATTTCATTTATCCAGCCCACCAAGTTGTAATCAATGTAATCTATTCTAATGCAATTTTATCTTATTTATACATAACTTCATAGGATATTCAATGCGTCTCACTAGAAAGATATTTTTAAACTGTAGCAAACTCCCAAACAGTTTAAAACGAATTGTTGCTTGCTCTATAGGATTTTTAATAGCTACTACTACCAAACTTTACAGAATAATTTATTCTGTAAACTTCGCTACTACTACAAGTATATTTTGACTGTCATGAATTATTTGTCTATGGTCTGGGTATGTACATAGTGTTTTTATTGATACATTGGCACATGCGGTTCATTAAACTTTTAAATAATTACGTATCTGCTTTGCCACGGTTTAGCGCTTTCGGTTAGCATGTTTTCCTCTATTTGCTTATCATAATATTGTTAGCCGTTTATAAATAAATACGATGGCAATATAGTTATCAGAAAGAGGTCACCAAAACATATGCATGCATAGGTACTACAGTTATTTCTTATTCATTGGTGCATATAAAAACAATTATATAGTGTTTGCAATTTGCAATAAAATCTTGTTTCTTTCAAGCAATAATCTAGTCTATTTGGATATGAGAGAGAGGAAGAAAAGCACATTAAAAAGGAAAATCCTCAATAAATGTATGCTTATAAGTAATTTCTATAAATTGCAGGTATTTATAATAGTCCAGTCACTATATATTTAAAATACACCATTCCCTGCAAGAGGTCTAACAGGCAAAAATTCTTGTTATTAATAAAACTAGATTTTGAGTTTTTCTACCGAAAACTCAGAAGCATATATGGCAGGCCCGAGTAGAGAAGCACTTTTTCGCTCGGTTACGAAGACTCAGTTTTGGCTCCGTTCGGACATTCCGAGCGTCTTAGGCTGAACCATTGATCGAATTGCGATAATTAAACAAAATTCATGTTCCAGAGTAATTGAGCCTTCCAACGGTGTTTTGTTCGAGGTCCTAGCGTCAACATAATCAAATTATGACGGCCGCAATATCGCATATATTGAAAAATTGTACTAAAATTTGTTCGAAACACCTGAGATAATAAAATTTGCAAACGTGAGAATGGAACTTTCAGACTGCCTAATATAAACTATTTTATTTTAAGAACATATTTTCGCCCCTTGGGTAAACATTCTATAATAAGTTTCCTGAACCCATAAGTGGTGACAGTGATGACCTAATTAATAATATACTGAATTTCGGGCGCCGCATGATCACCGTTTACATTCCAAACTTCAATAATTATTATTGTTGATATAACATACCAACAAAATAAACCCCTTTGTCGCATGTGTTATAACTTCTGTCCAAAGCGAAATATTCCAAGTTCCTTTCGTGGTTCGAACTTAACTGCCGATTTGTCTTTTTTGTTCGAATACTGTTTGATTGGGCGCCGGAAAGGTGCCTCGCCAACTTTTTTGCTGTTTTTTCCCTATAATTGCGGTTTATTAAAAAAAAATACATTTTTTGAGAAAATCGCTATCACCCCTTCTGAGTTTTTAGGCAACCTATCTTTTAGGGGTGTCGTCATATCTCAATTTTTGTTTAATAAAGTGCAATTTTAGCGCTAAATTTGACAGATGACAGACCAGCGAAAAAATCAGCGCGGCACTTTTCCGGCTCCCAATCAAACAGTATTAAGTCAACAATCCACAACTATGCCCTCCTCGTTGTGGACCCTTTTAACGAGGTAGCTAAGTAGTCCTACCGGTTGACAAAGATGGATCTCGCCGTTTGATAAAATTAAAGGTTTCCTTGAATAGCAGGTAGATTTACTGTTTGTAACATCGAAATATGAGACATAAAAAATTTTCAAAGAATACCCACAATTGCCGCAATGGGAGATCGGGGCAGTATAACTTTTCTTACAGCAAGCTAAAATCGTAACTATAAAGGCGCTTTCATTCAACAAGTTCTTATGTTTTGATAGAAAACTAATAACTAATCAAATTTAACACAAAATCCATCAAAATAATACACTAAATTAAAGAATAACTGCATTCTATTTCAAGAACTATTATTGACACCACTTTACCCCAAAACGTTCGATGGTATTAGCACAGCTAGCTTACGAATGAATGCCAATGATGCCGATGTGACACGACCGAGGAACGTGTAAAATGGATCCGTAATATTTGAATGGGAAACATCTTATTCTGCATCACATTCACCATCCAATTGTTTTATGATATGAGGAAAGAAATATAGTGTGACCAATATTTTGTTATACTATATACATGATAATATCATAATGTGATGGGCGATGTATATAAAATCATTTGTTTTTCTTTAAATTCCTGGAAATCGGTTATACTTGACAACGCTATTAAAAATGCGCTAGCAGAGGTGTGAAGAGATCGATATAATTAATGAGGCTTTTTTGCTCGGGTTTTTATGTCTCATATTTCTGTTACAAACTATACTAATTTTAAAGAAAACGAAAAAAAGAGCCGCCATAACCTCTCCCATCGCCTGGCATCAAAGCCGTTCTAGAGCATCGGTGTCAAGGGAGATTATAAGGTAGTTTTTTGATAATGCTCGCGAAAAACTAGAAAATATATTATCCGATAAGATTTTTAACTTTTACGGGACAAACTTGACGGAGGACCCCGGTGCGACAAAAGTAGTGGCCCTAAGGGGAACGAAAAGTGTCGAGCATGTCATGGAACATTCAAAGGTGGCGGTATCTTTAATGTGTTGTATAAGTGCAAGTAGTGGTGAAATTTACCGCTATTTGTAGTTAGCAAAGCAGAGAATTTGTACGAAAATTAGTGTGTTGGTGACCCACCAGGAAGATAGTTTGATGTCAGCAAAACCGGCTTTGATTCTCGCATTTTCAGACAATGGTTTGGACAAATATTCGTTTTCCCTACGTGGAAAACATGCATGAAAACATGGAATGAATACTCTCGACATTCCAAAGCAAGAGGATAGTGATGCAATCAGCGTTGCGCGAGCTCTTGGCTCAACCCTCATATACTTGTTGAATGAACAAAGGGGTCAGACAGAACGCCAAGAAAGCATGGGAAAAAAGTTGTCGTGGCTGTTTGAGTTACTTGGGCGAATTGCTCCACAAATACTTACAAAGGAAAGGTCGTAATGTTAAGGAAATTAAGGAGAATGTTCCTGGACATGATTTTTTGAAAAACTTCATTATCCGGAAGAATCTGAGTGGCAGCAAACACTACGAACATAAAACGTGCGGTGGAGCAAATCAAATTAGCGAATTTTTTGATAACATTAAAGATGTTTAAGATGTTTTTCAAAAAATTGACCCTAGTTTGGTTTTTAACTATGAAGGGACCAACGTTCGGGATGAACCTGGTGCCAAGAACCACGGCCGGTTCCACGAGGAACCAAACGCGTGGAGTGGGTTCAATATTCCAAAACTTCCATTTGTATTATGGCATAGGGAAATGCTGCAAGGGATTTACTACCCCCTGCAGGTCGTTTGCAAGGTAGCCAATTAGAGATATTGAGAATCCAGGCAAAAAAATTGTAGTTGGGGACAATAGCCTTTCATTTTTCACCTACTAACGAGGCTTGTGAGGAGAACATCTATATGACAGTGTTACCCCCAAACAACATCCATCTCATGCAACCATTGGATGTTGTAGTATTCGCACAAATGAAAAAAATGTCACCAGATAACAATCCATTTTGTTAATATTTCAATTTTATCATTTATAAGAGTTGTCTGAAAAAATTATATTTAATAATAAAATAGGTAAAATAGTTCATAGGGTTTCTTGACTGCTCTTCACTATAGTAATTTTTGGCTACGTCTATTTTTCAAAAGCAGAAAAATTGTCAAAAATAACTGTGACTTGGGTCCTATATTAATATTATTGTCTCTAAAAATGTATCTAAAAAATGCACCTGATGTATGTAATAATGTTGCACCTGATTTCTGTAATAGGTTGAACATAATTTTATTAAATTAGAGGTCATAATTATTTCATTAGTTCTTTTTGGGTATTATTTAGTGCCTGCATTGGCTGCATTCTTATACGTGATTCATGCCCTTCAGGCATAAAATTAACTTTCTTGTTTATTGGCAACTTTAATTCCTCCATTTTTGGGTGTAGCTTCTGTTTCTGGTCACATTATATATGTATATACATTTCATGGCCATATATTTGCATCAAAAAGAGACGTGTTGCAAGACAGAATTAAAATATTAAATATAAATATGTTTCGCGGACTTCTTTTGTGCGGTCGTATTTAGAAAACAATGGGAAGTTCTCGTTGGAGCTCTTTTGTTCTATACATTAATTGTAAAGGTTTATTTCAAAATAATGTGTGGTATTATTAAAATTGTCTATTTTTACTAGTAAATATCAAAGGAATCAAGAACAGTTCAAACTCTTAATATAGTCAATAAGATGGTAACTCTCCACCAAATTTCTTGCTTGTACTATTTTTTTCGAGTAAATGGCTTAGCTTAGCTGATTTTATGTTGCCTAGAGTTCGCACATACAGCATACAGGGCGTTTGGTAAGGCAAAAATGTTTTCTTTATACTGTTAAATCAAGTTTTTGAAACGATAGACACTCACTGTCGATGTCGGTTGATGGTAGTCTTTCGACTTTTCTAATGACTGGTAAAACTTAATGGTACGTATGATAATGCGATTTAAAGAGTATAAAATAGAGAACTTTTAAAGATAATTGTAATATTTGGATCACATTTTCTAATAAATGTCATTTTATTTTTTTTATAGGTGATAGAACCATATAATTTTTTTGCTTTTGGTTTCAAATTTATGTATTACGTATAAAAAACGTTAAATTTAGTGCGTAAAACATAAAAGATGAAAAATTAATGGAAAAAAGTCGCAATATAAAAAAACCGTAGCAATTTTCATATAGGTATGTTTGGTTCATAAATATGGATTCCAAATGGATTCCAAAAACCCCTCTACCACCTCGCTCCAGGTGGCACCCCCTTACCAAACACCCGGTATAATTACATACTATCTATAACTTTATAGCCCAGTCAAAATATAGCAAAATAAAGGGAAATCTACATTAAATTATACAATTTGGGGGTTAGTATTATTAATTTGTTATTTGTTTTTGGGGTGTATTTTGAGCATAATTCCAGATTTGAGGGGTTCTCCAAGTGGGGTTCTCCAGTTGAGGGGTTCTCCGGTACCACTATCGCAAAAAACGCGTTTAATTTGGTAACCCCTTTTAACAAATAATACCAGCCTCCAAATTGTATAATTTAATGTAGATTGATTCACAGATTGACTGGGCTATTAGAAACGGAAAGCAGATCGACATTTAATTTGATATTAACCACATAATTATATAACATAATTATCGTTTAATTTTAACTTTTACTGAAATTAGTTGTTTTTATGATAGCACAAAGTTATAATGATCTTCATAACAGTTTCAAATGAGCTTAATATGTAGCTTAATATGTCCCTGCGTGCTCCAAACTTTGTTTTTTTGTCCACTTATGAATTATTCCGTACCAGCGGGTATCATATGTCCGAATGATATGAGAAATTGAGTAATATGAGGTCCCGGTGTATAAATTATAATTTCCGGTCACGTCGTAGCTAAGAGCGAACAAGGGTTTGCTTATCGGGCTACATAGAATAGGGGACGTCGATATTGCTGCGACGAAATCAATTTCTACTAGTATTCCGCTTATACAATATAGTGGACCCCTATGTGCCTCTAAATAAGATTTAATTAGATCCAGGTCATTATACAAAGATAAACACAAATATATTTTACGCTGCCGGATGAAATTTAAGTAATTTTTAATTCAAACATTAATTAAAATAGCGTATTGTTGTATACCCGCTGTGTAGTGGTTCCCAAGTGGTTCTCACACACTCACACCCATATTATAAAACAGCTTATTAGATATTGGATTTTTGCTTTAAGAACGTTTATACAAGTCGCCCTAAAAGAACAATTTCAACCTATATTTATTTTATAAAAGCAACACTGAACTTTCACTTTTTTGTATTATAAAAATATTTATATATTTATGCTTTTTGAGTGTTTCAAAGTTAGACTAAAATAGCAACTTATAAACAAATCAGTTTCACCCAAAGATTTTTTAAAACAACTTAATAAATGTCAACATAATTATTATAAATATACGTTTATAATATTTAAGATTTAAGAAGCAGTTATATGGCAATATTGTGTCGAGTAATGCGAAAAATCAGTGAAATTAACTTTATGAAGCATTATGAAGATAGAAAAGTCTACAGATTTTTTTCTTTTGTCAGTTGCATAGGGTTTTATTTACGCAGTTCATCGGTGCCACTGTGTTTTACGAAAGAAGCATGGACTTCCCTGCAAAGTGGACAAAATAAGTGGTGCTAGTCGTAGAAAAGCGAAACAAAATTCTGACATATATAGTCCAGTCAAGGGGTATGAAAAAAAAAGAAATTTGTTCGGAAAAGGTTAGAGAAATATGAAATTTTGCAGGATGGTAGACCGCGGTCCCCTACCAATGCACCTAACTTTGGGACCTCGATAGGGTGACGCTCGAGGGGTGGGGGTTGAAAAACTGTGCACTATCGCGGTTTCTGAGGGATATCGTCCTTTATGTGAGTGGGAGAAGGAAAAGGTCTCCACAAAACATGTAGATCACAAAATTTTGCCTATCCTAGTCTCCTTGCTTATATGCTTGCGACCAATAATAGTCCCCGAGATGAGAGCACGCCAAAGTTAGTAGGTTGTGTGAAATTTTCAGGAAAAATCAAATTTTATCGTGAAAAACTAACAGATAGCTTACCTGAATCCGTCCAACCTATGTTTTCATTAAACGCCAATGTTTTACGAGTAAATTGAAGTGTTTGTTGTCATATTGGCTACCAGCGACAGTGGTCATTTTCCAAAGCGCCGCGCTACAAGACGTCAGTAGACGGTCAATGCATTAATCATTCTTCGCATTGAGTAGGTGATATTCTATTGGATTCAGCGATTGTATGAATTTATTTACATTAAATATTGTTACTAATTTCATATGGACTCGTTTCCAGTCGTTTACTGCAGTAGGTAAAATATAATAGTGCTGGAATTAAAGTACAAATTATCATCTTGTACAAATCGCGTGTAACCCAGACGACAAGAATTATGCAGGCAGGGCCAACGACAACGATAATTCATTTGATTGATCGTTAAAGCTACAGCAGTAACATATACACCAACATGTGTTCTTTTTTATGCTCCACAACTATCATTACAACATAAAATTTCCTAGCTGTCACCGTTTACATGTAATAACCGAAAAACCGTTTATGGGCAGCCAATT
Source organism: Tetropium fuscum (assembly GCA_964058915.1). Classification (NCBI taxonomy): domain Eukaryota; kingdom Metazoa; phylum Arthropoda; class Insecta; order Coleoptera; family Cerambycidae; genus Tetropium; species Tetropium fuscum. The sequence continues at coordinate 193,982 of CAXKVY010018550.1, read as the reverse complement.
CACAAGATGGCGGCCGTACCACAAGGTTAATCCTAGGGGACTTTTTGTGTGTTGTTTGGAAGGTGTAAAACTACAACTTTGTCCATGAAATCTGCAATTTTGATTGGTCTATAACATCTCAAACTGTTTCAAACTGTCTGCTGAAACAAAGTTATACCTTATCCCAAGAAACAAGACAGTTACGTCATCACAACGCGTGACGCAATTTATTGAGATAGTTGCCATACTATTTTAGATATCTTTAAACTACTGAAATTCTCTTTAAGTGAAGTAGACTTTTAGAGTTTTACGTTAATACTTCTAAAATATTTTTTCATGCCTCTAGGTTCTATGTAGGTTACAAGTCAATTAAAAGACGGATAAAACCCACTATGCGTTCCACGTTTGCACTGGCCGAGAAAAATTAATGTTATGCGACGTTCGATTTTAAGAGGGAAAAGCTTTTTCAAATTTTATAATTAGGTATCTCCAATTGTTGAAAATTTCTTTTGAAATTATTATTTTATTTTTGTCTACGAGTTTTTTATTTACTAATTTCACGTGTCATAGCATTTATTACATGCCAAGCTTTTATCTTTAAAAATTTTATTGTCTTCAGAAGAACAATGGTATAGTTATTATACAAAAACTCGTGTTTTTAATTAAAGAGGATAATACGCGCTATTGCATTATTTTTTAAGAAAAAAATTAAATAATCAATCATAACTTATCGTTTTGAGAAAAATGAATTTTTAAATGTATTTAAATTAAATAAATAAAGATTATAAAATCGAAATAAAATTAGGAACATTTCAAAGGCATTTATTTCTATTAGTGGATTTTTCATGTGAAAGATCAACTCATGTGGACTTAATGGCTTCAAATATGACACTGACAAAAATGGACTTCCTATATTTTCCTTGTACGCCCACTATATACAAAAATTTATTTTGTGTGTATTTTTCCAAACCGTAAGTAGGCATATCCTTTTTTTTTAATAAAAATTCAGGTTGATTTTTTTACTAGGGTAGATGATTATTAAATCATCTACTCTATAAATGATAATAAATAAAAACCTGTTTTTTATATTAAGTTGTTTTATTTCAAAGTACTCGGAAGTGGATGACTTTTTACAGATATTTTTGCGTCTGTTGTTTTTCATCTGAGTCGAAAAAAATCTCAGCTGTTTTTTATTTCCAGGCTCATTATGTGGCATTTGTGAAAGAAAACTAGGCTTATCACCTTATCAGATGTAGATGGCAACTCCAGTAATTTATTAACTGTGGCTAAATGACTTTCAATTTGCATAATTACTTCATCCGTTAATTTGTATTTATCTGCGTTTGAGATGTTATTTTAATAATATTATGGAAAAGTAAGCACAAGGAAATGACGGATCACATAACTTCACAATCATGGTATCCACACGTTACCCATGTCGACCAATAAAAACGTGGAACGCATACCTAGTGGGTTTTATCCGCTCGTATTAAAAGTGTGTACGCTGTCACTTGTTATTGTACTCTTACATGTCGCAAAATATTATCACCTAGAGTATTCGTGGGCACTGCGAAATTATGCTGGTTATCAGGAAAATTACTTAAGTTAATGTTGGTTGGTTGGTTGAATTTCACCAGCTATGACGTAAGTGTCTTATTTCCTGGGATAAAGTATACCTACATGCTGCATGTTCTGCAACCCTGCATAGGGATTGCCAGGGTCTACCTATAAACCATATAACATACATTCGTAATACATTGATTTTCATATTTATACCTACCTTATATGCAACTTTCTCAAATTGAGAAAATATATACAGGGTGAATCAGATTTTAACTTGATAACACTAGGAAACGATAGAACAGCTTAAAATATTATTAGTTTAAAATATAAAATTATTTCTAAAAACACTTTATTTCGGAGATAGAAGGCGATTGGATTTTTTCCCGCTTCTCTCTTCATAAATATTGAACCACTTATCCCATTTAAGTCAAAATCGGAACGGAAATACTCTTATGATCTTACATAAGCTTCTTAACCCATGAACTCATTTCCTTACCCTTCTTAGAAGTGCATTTTTAGATGATGCCACCTCCTACTTTTCCAAAACTTCTACAAAAATTTAATTTTCATGAATCAAGTTCACAGGTCTATTTAGTGATTCATTTTGCAATTCACTTTCATGTCACTTGTGCATTGCGCCCAATACGTAAATTTTATTTGGCGTTTATTTAGGGAAGACAAAATCACAGTGATTTGTGTACACTAAATTGATTTACTTTAGTTATATTTGAGTGTTTTTAGTGTTGTAAAAAATGCCTAAAATTTTTACAAATGCACAATATGCCGATGTGCATTACGTTTATGGTTTCTGTGGCGGTAATTCCGAGGGTAATTCCAACGCGGCAGTTGAAGAGTACTGAACGCGCTTTCAAAATATATTATGCACACGATTTATTTTTGTAATAAAATAAATTTATATTACAAAATAATATTTTAACCCGTTCTCTCGACTCCTAGAGTTATCAAGATTAAATCTGAATCACGTGGCTAAACCAGGAACATTTATAAACAAATTGTATGACACGTCTTATCGCCCGACTCTTTGACGCGTTATTTTTTTATGTTTAAAATTTTATAAATATGCAGTTATTTAGATATAGAATTAGTCACTCTGTATTATAAACACACTCTTATAATAAGCTACGTAACCGACAATACGGCTGTATTATAAAAATTATGGATTAAAATTAGAGAAAGAATTTTATATGAGGTACATTTTAGCATACAAATTAGCAAAGTTGTAGGTATATAATATTTTAGTTAGCCGTTTAATCATGTGCCACGTGCCTTATTTACTCCTATAAATTATGTGTAAAGTGTAAATATACTATATCGCTACAATTAAGGCCTTAAAGTTGCCAGATGTTGAAACATAAGACGCTTTATTGAAAATCGATACTTGTCATAGTATCATATATCTGATACTTGTGCGCATTAATTTCCGGTTTATTTGTTAATACCTTTTTACATAATGCGATTTTTTCCATGACTAAATTGTAGTGATTATGTCAGAAATATTTCAGAAAATTTTTAGGAATTTAAAATTCAAAATAATCCGTTAACAAACAACATTACGAGAATTAGAGACCATAATACACCATTTAGAAGATTATAACACAAATTACCGTACCAAACGCTACCAATATTTAGACAAGCAAATTAACAAAATTCAGTTAAAAAAAACTTTGTTAAAACTCAGTTAAAAAACAACCCCAAAATAAGTGATCTTTGAATTACTTACATTAAAAGGGATTTTTACCACCCAGAATTTTTCCCCTACCAATTATCAATTATTAAATGTTTTTATTATGCAACACCTGAGAGAAATTCAACATTTCCGGCCCTCATTGGCTGCCCATCCACTGCCACGGCGTCTTTGGACACGGGGATTCGATAGACCGTTATGAGTCCGGAATATTATATGTAATGTTATAAATAAATTGTTTTGGGTTTTTGAAGTAAATAGCTCTTTAGCCGCATGAGTGATTTTTCAAGGTCGCGTCACGACACATTTCATAACATTTTCGTCTCGCAAGTGAGATAAAGCCTATGACAAATATGAGGGAGAGAGAGAGAGAGAAACAGATATATCGAATACAGCTTTGACTTGGGAAACGATCCCTACAAGTGTTCTAAACCGGAAAGCAATTTTGATATAATGAGAAACAGAGATAGCGAATGCATCTATGACTTGGGCAACGATCCTTCACAAGTGTTCTAAAGCGGAAAGCAATTCTGATATAATTTATAAACGATCGTGACAGAATCGGAATTAACCAGAATATATTACTTATGTAAACCTGCTGGATATATCTGGATTGGGCATTCGAATCTGATCTAAATAGATGATGATCTTTTTGCGGAGGATGCGTCCTTGCCACTACTTCACTTTCTTCGTGAGAAATTCGGTTTAGATATGAAAACGACCGGAACATTGCCACTACTAAATCAGGAATAACGATTGATGCTATATTCTCGAGAAATCTACACCATTTGGAATCTCGAACATATTATGTGTCAGCAGTTACCATAAAGCCAATATGTATATCTCTCTCTCCCCCCCCCTCTTTCTCTCCCTCAACTAATCCGTAAAGAAGTATTCACTTCTATCACGTGTACTGTACTGCACGCGGATGCTGCTTTTTTTTTGATGATCCGTATAAGGAAGGTACGAAACGTTACGAGTTCGCATCCTGCACTTTTACCCCTATTTTTTGATTTAATTACTTATTCTTAAATATATGTGTAAATGGAAGGTCTGCACAGGAGGACCAGTTTTGTCACAATTTTTGTCTATTTGAACACGTGTACATGGCTAAGCTCTGCCCAGGAGGACCAGTTAGTTTCCCAAGAATATTTTTATATTATTACGTCACAGGACAGTTTGACAATTTGACGCATGCGCGCAATATAAAAGCCAATGTGGAGATGGTATCGCTAGCCCCTTTTTAAAAAGTGCATTACAGAATCGAAAGTGACAATATTTTTTATAAGATAGTGGGACAGTAGATTTACTTAATTAACAATAATCGATGCGGAACAATAATGCTAAAAAATGATTATTTTAATGCGCAAAAATTTGATGTATTTTGCACAACCATTTATTATAATGCGAGTGAGTTATAATCTTATTCGTTTAAAATATATAAGTTTATTTATTGCATTAAAATATCACAGAATATTTTAATGCGCAAAATCACAAAATAATAATTTTAATACTTAAGGTATTTATAATAATGCGCGCTTGAATCATACCCTATTACAAGTATCACTATAATAATAACTAGTTCCTGAAACTAATTTGAGTATCGCATCTTATGTAGCTTTTTAACAATTTATAGTTAAACAAAATAAATGCATCTATTTGCCTCTCACTCTAAAAAATCCAAACCCTAACATATTTCGCATCAATTTAGAAACACCCGGCAAAAAAAAATAATTGTGGAAAAAATGTGCTCTTCGCAGGATTTGAACCCGGGGCATAAATCCCAAACGTTCACTGACATACACGTAGTTATAATGTAACGATTATCAATAGGTATAGACTACAGGTAAATAGCCATGTCTACCGACTTCAGGGTCACAAAGATTTTACTACGATGACTTACAATGCGTTCACCTCTAGACTCGAAGACAATAATTAATTATCATACATAGGTTTAAAGAGTAGCTATGAATGGAAAGGAACATTCGAGTACATTGCCCTAGATGCCTTCATTCGTCGCCCATAATTAAGGGCATTTTAGGTAAAACACAAGAAACAGATAATAATAAATATAGTGGTTGAAAGATAACTAAAACATTACCGGAAAAAATCTCTCGCATCTTTAGTCAATTTCTTGTTCGAAATTTTGAATAGTTTTCTTGGGCCACCCTGATTTGAATTTGTATATAATCGAATGCAGTTTGTACTAGCATCGGTACTAGCCCACCCAAGAGTCCCCGTACCGAATCGTGGCAAAGGTTCTGCTATAGGCTATAGAATGTGATCTATATACTCTTTACATCATTAAAGTTAGCGGTTACGTCATAGATATAAATACGAATCAAATCGATGAGAAACTTAAAAATACATAAGCTACAATTTGAATGTAAAATCATCAAGACTAGATACAGGAGACAGCGTGGTTTAAGCAATGGGACGTTTTCCGTTAGAAAACTGGCAGCTTAGTTTAAGTGCACTTAAACTGAATAAAAAGTGAATTCAACTGAAAGATAACCAAATTCTGAGTTTTGAAACCGTGCAAGGCTAGCGGGTATGGCGCTAATCAAAAGAAATCGATCAGTTGACCGATATTATTTTCTTAGAGTTACGATGTAGTCACTATAAAGTACAACAATTCATTTGCTTAATTCGTTAGATAGAGAATCTCCTTAGTTGGGAACAATATGGATGTAGTGGAGCGGATCTAAGTTTGCAAACGGAAGTGACTTTTTTGAAAATTATTTTTTCCAACTTGTTAATAATGTTCCCCCCTACCCCCTGGTAACTTTTTCCGGTAATTGTTGTCCACCAGGGGGCGCGCGCGGGGAGACGGATAGAAAAATGTTTTAAACAAGAAAAATAGGTCTCCTCGATACGCGTAATCTGGTTTTAGACCCGTCAAAATCGGTTCATTAGTACCGGAGATACAGCGGTTTTAAGGTTTTTGTTTTTTAGGGGGGACTAGAAAAAGGGAGTGAGCAATGGGGATGTTGCGGGAAAGGGGGTGGGACTGGGAAGCTGATTTTTTCCCTCTTGTAGGTAATGCTTATGGATTTTTTTTGTTTTTTTATAAGGAATCGAGGACAGCTTTAAAAAAAAACAAAACTCAAAAACACGGGCGTGGGGGGGTGCAAATAAAAACGTTATTTTTTTGTTATGGGAAGGAGGGGCCTATCATATTGAAAAAGTTGGGCAATTGTGTAAACTTTACGGAAAAAAAATTACCGATTTCGTTCATTAGAGACGTCAGGGCGTCGAATCTAGGTTAAAGTCCTGTAGAAGGGCGAGAAGACGTCCTACGCCCTTAAGCCAGGTCTCATTCTCAAGGTGAAGGTTTCCCCTATTAAATAAGAAAAAAATAATTCCCGATCGCACCAATAGTTTTCATACGCGCGCGAGTTGGGACGCTGGGAAATTTTATTTTCACTCGCCAGTATCTCCAGCGGTAGAAGAGTGGGTGTGGACTCTCTCTTCTCGCGTGGGGGATGACGGCAAGGTGAGGTGGGGAATGAAATCGGAGCTCAAGAAGGTAAGCCTTGACATTAGTGACATTTTCTCAACTTTTCCGACGGGTGCAGTGCAGCAAGAAGGTTATCTCTCCAGACTGCATCATTCTGTTTGAGTGGAAAATAAATACAAAAAAAATCCCGTTATCGCCTGTACATTAATTTACTGAAGCTGCTGTAAGTACTGCGTGTTTATTCTTGATCTTATGCAAACTTGTATCAAAAATTTGGAAAATAATGACCTAGATTCATATTGAGAATATGAAAGCGAAGACGAATCAAGTGGTAGTGACGCAGAAATAGAGATTCCAACTAAAAAAGCACGCCTCGATTAGATTTAGGCGCTGCGGTTATCAGACCCGAGTCGTGATATTATGTATATACCAGGGGAAAAAGTTACCTATAAATATATTATGAGAAATGTTAATTATAAATTGTAATTTATTTTTCTTTATTTGATAACCCTAAGCTGTCCTCGATTCTTTATAAAAAACAAAAAAAATCCATTTTTATTTTTTTAAATCGGTTCATCAGGGCCGGAGATACGCCCGTTTAACCCTTTTCCACCCTCTCCCCTCCCATCCCTTCCCTAATTGAGCAATTGAAAAAGTTACCAGGGGGTAGGGGGGAACATTATGAACAAAACGGAAAAAAATTTTTTTCAAAAAAGTTACTTCCGTTTGGACCCCTTTTTTTTCGTAGATCCGCTCCACTAATGCGACAATATGTTAGCTACTGTTTGATGTGTAATTTTTTTGACAACTTACCTGACACTCAATTGAATTGACATTGGTGTCCTGTCAATTTTGACAATAATAACGTTAACAAATGCCGTACTTACTGTGTTCCTAAGTGTAAATGTAATGGCGATAAAGTGAGATTACCTCGATTGTCAACAGGTAAACATTCAGAGTTAGTTAAAATGTACCTTAAACAAAATTTTTTGTAGGCATTCGAAATGTAGAACGTCGGAGTTATGGATGAATCTTATAGGCAGATCTGATATAAATGATTGCCCTAGGATATGTGAGCATCGTTTTCGACCTTTACATTATTTGCTCATTTTACACATTTCAATTTCAGCTTCATTTTTCGGAAAGCCCGTTCAAATTCAGTAGAAGTGACGGGAGAAAATTATGACGGTTTAATGCTGTACAACAACGCTAGTCGGATATATGAGCAGTCGCATATAATGGGCTTCTTTTTGTTGTCTCGTCTTATTATTATTTTTCAACGAAGAACACTCGAACAGCGTATGTAGTAGATTAAGAATAATTTAGTGACGTAACAGCCAATTTTTAAGATGTAAAGAGTAAGTAGTAGGTAGTCCAACAAGATTTGGATGGTACCTACTTCTGTAGTTGTTCCGCTGGACAATCACTTCTCAGAGGTTATTATTATTAATATTTAGATTGACACAGGTTATCAAGTTGTTTTTTTATGTTGAACCTCTATATAAATATACATCAGAACTATCAGAAGATAACACCCAGTACAAGTAGTGCGACTAGGTATATAATATAAATTATCATGGATATTATTGAGTCATTTATTTCAAAAGAATATTTCAATAATTATAATTACATTTCCGGTTTGCATGAGTCACGGTCACGGTTTAGATTAAATTATAACTCACGAGTTGCTTTGTGCCAGTGGCGCCTCGTGGGGTGAGGCAAGTGAAGCGGCGATTCACACTTATTTTCACAATTTATAAGGGCTATTTTTCAAAAATATATAATAAATTTTCAATATAATGGCTATTTTTTCACAAAAAATTCTAAATGAGGTATATTTTTTTGCAAATGTAAGCGGATTTCCGCTATTTTTCCACCATTCGGCCAAAAAACCGTATGTTATGTAGGTGATCCAGTGATCTTTGCAAAAAACTTCACCTATTCCAGAACCCATGATCCGCCACTGCTTTATGCGGTCCCCAAACCCAAAACAATGAGGTTCTCGTTTAAACGAACGGAATAAAAACAAATCTCAAAGCTACATCGAATCATTAATGACTAACTTTCAGAAACCACCTGATTATTACAGTAGAAAACTTGTGATGAACAAATTATGAAAAAATAAACGAATGCCTACATATTCATGTACATAATATACCTAGTTACCAGGTACAAAATAGTATATTATATACCGCGGGACTGAAGTAGCAGTTTTAATCCCGAAGGTTAAGTTTATGGTCCGACCGTAAAGGACCATAATTTACCTGAGGGTTTAAAGGTACTTCAGTCGCTAGGTATATACGATATTTTTCGTACTTGAAATTGAAACGTATACATAATATAAAAAAGCACATCGAAACGTAGATAATGAAGCAAAACGCGAGGCAAATAATGGGAGTAACTGATTGACAATTTCGTAACCATATATAGTAATGTTGCGTTATGACAAGAATAATTTGGAGACATTGTCATTGCTAGTGTCATGACCTCGATTATGAGTGAAGATGGTGTATCTGATAATGATAAAAGGGCAGCCGAAGTAGGTAGAGGTCATATCTGCTGCATTCACCCAGGAAAAACTAGCCAATATGACGAACTGTAACAATCGAGGGGTTAACAACTTGCGTATTCAGGTGTACATTGAGATGGTATTCAGCATGTATTCGCGAGAGTATTCAATGTATTCTCTATAATCAAGTATTCACGGGCGTATTCTTGTACTTTTGGATTGGTTTTGTTTGGATTTTCATTTTTTTTATGTTGTTGTTAGTTGATTTAGTAGATATTGTATCAATGAGAACATAATTTGTTTAGTTTATTTTTATAACTTACTTGTAATAAAACAATAATACCAACAGAATAGTATATTTTTTAAATAGCTAAATCAAACCTAATAAGCCAAACAATTTCTGTAAGACTCAAATCTTCAAATAAAGAGGATGAAAGTCCAGAACTCTACATATGTTCAAAAAACATTGTCGACGACCTACAAACAAACGCTAAATAATTTCGTTATCTAGAAATCCACTTGATTATTGCTGTAAGCAAAAGAAATGCAATTTTGATAAAAATGAATTATATACGTATTCTCTTATATTCCAATGTATTCATAAATGTTTGGTTGTATTCTGATGTATTCTAAGAATACCATGAGTATTCGTAAGTTATCGCAGGTAATCAGGTGGATTCTAATGTAATCATGATTCTATTATCTTGACGTGTGATCAGTCTTCAGGTGTACATAAAAAACGTAAGTTGTCAACCCGGTAACAACATTAATTTAGGTAAATATGAAATCAGTAAAACACCTGTTGCATTCTTTTGTTTATAATTAAATCCTTCCGGGATTTTCGTCAATATTAATTCCCGGAAGGACAGAAAGTGACACTTCAGTCCCTGTCATAAAGGAGCGAAGTTATTACTTTGGTCCCGGAAGCTCGCCCGGAAGTACGAAAAAAATATAATCGTTTATATAGTGCAGGGCATAGGTACATAATGTGTTCAACGGGCTTTATTAAATATTGATTAATCAAACGTCAATATTGTCGGGTCAAAGGTCGATACCTACCGTTTAGATAGGGAGCTCGTGACAGAAAAAAGGGGACAATTTTTTACAGTCTGCCGCTGATAGCGGACAAACATAATAGACGTAAGCTATATAAATGCATTACATTCTCGTTGCGTGTTAATGCATATTTAAATATATTTTTTTTACAGTTGCCATTTATTCGAACACAAGACAAGTTTGCAAAAATCCACTAAAAGCACAATTTATTGTCAAACGGTTTTTATTACATGTATCTATTTTTGTATTGTGTCTGTATCTCATACATGTACATTTTTTTTACATTATTTTTTAATATATGTATGCAATATCTTACGGCTGTATGTTTGTCCTGAGGTTTGTGCTTTATCAAAAAATTGGTAAAAAATTGTTCCATTTTTTGTCACGAGCTCCCGGTCTATTTATTAGAACTGTCAATGCTCCGGTTCCCCAAATATATGTCTCTTTAGCATCTCATCATCTCGATAATAATTATTAATATGGAACTCGGCATAAACAAATTAACCTGAATCGTAATCATAAATCAATATTTTTAGTAATATTTTAATTTGCCGGCTCTGAGGCAGTTTATATTAAGATTAGATTTTTCCTATTATTTTTGTAAGTTTATAATTAAAATGACAGTACAGCAAATCAGTAACTTTTATGTTTTACAGTTTAAACGTCAAAAAGTAAAATTTTATGTTGCAGCTCTGAAAATACAATTCTAACCGCTAATTGAGACTAAAATTGCTAATTGAGGTTTAAACCACAAGCAAGTGCTTTCGTGAGTGACCGTCATTGGTTTGACATGAAAATGTAGCGGTTGAAACCAACTCGCAGCGTATTAAAATCGCTGCTTGGAGAAAATATGACCCAGGACTAACTAAATCCGTAAGGCTAAGTTAGGTTTGTCCTCGTTTTTGACTTTAGGATAAGGATGAAATACTTAGAGATTTAAATAGTTGAAAATGACAAATTGTTTTCGTAGCACAAATTGGGGCACCTATTAGGCAACACATTTTTTTAAAAAATTTATCATAAAATAAATATAATTTTAATATGGTAAACTGTAATATAATAATATACCTACCGTACCTACTTGTATTGTAACTCTCTAGAGAAAACAACGACAATAGGTACAATGACAGTAAGTACTTGTAACAATGACTTTCATTGACAACAGTCTACTTGACTGTTTCACCGAATACCTATCTAATAACTCATCAGTGAATTTATTTGAAAAGGGATGTGTAAAATTTAATTTTTTTTGTGAGCAAACTATCAATTTTGCAAAGAAAACTCGAGAAACAGAAAAGTTGCAGATTGAGGCAATCTATACATTTGAACATTTTAAATTACGACTTGCTAAAAAATTCTGATCAAAAATAAATAGGGGTTGGTTTTTTTATCCCCTTGTAACAATATCTCAGGGTTACAAAAACTGTCATTTTATTAATTCAGTCCGTTAAATGTCAAAATAAATAGGGGTTGGTTTTTGTATCCCCTTGTAACCATATCTCAGGGTTACAAAAACATTTTCAAAAGTCAAAGTCATTTTATTAGTTCAGTCCGTTAAATGTCATTCTTATAAATTCTTCCATAGTGGAAAGAATAAATAAAAAAAATTACCCCAACTTTAGAGGGCTGCAACTTGGAGAGAACCCCTCCCGGGTTCTGAATTTGTTTTATATGAAAAACCCCCTTAATTTTTGCTGAAAATTCACCTCTTAAAATCGTTCGCATCGATTTACAACCGGTACCCTGTATAATAAAGTACTTATTTATTCTTTACCCTGTTACGCCTCTAAATAGTCTCTTAAGGTAGGTATAGTACCGGAAAATTCCATGGCAACCAAAATTCGTTAACATTTTTAATTTCTATACTACTTGTAGATATAACTCGGATAAATTCAAAGATATTCCCATTAGAATATTTTTAAATTTTTTTTATTTCATAAAATAAACATGAATTTAGGTGTATTAAATCCCTGATGCCCGCTTATGAGTATTTTAAGAAAAATATTGTCACCAAACTGTTCTGAATCAGCGTTTTAGAACATACCTAAGTACGTATATACCTATTTAATTGTTTTATCGTATTGTTTAAATTTAAATGTTTCCAGGTATTATACCTACCAACTTATTTAGACAAAAACACAGTACAGTAACATACCTACATGTCTGAGGGTAAGTAGGTGTAGTAGGTAGGTACTTACTTATATTGAATATAAAATATTTGTAAAAAATATGTTTTGTCATAAAAAACATTCATTTATTGGAGTTTCTGAAATAAAATAAGGCATACGCCCGTACATACCGACGTAGCTACATACCTGCCTACAATTTACTAAAACTGCCAGAAAATATTCTGCGAATAATGTACCTAATTATTGTAAACAATACTTGAATAGTGTCTATGCTACAGCAGATAATACGACTTTTTGTTTGTTTTTTGTGTTGAAAGGAACTGCGATAAGAAACTACAAAAATAATTTTAACTTACCAGGCTTTGACTCGAATCAAAACTTCTCCTTCGTTGAGGGTAGGCTCGGGTTTCTTAAGAATCTTGACGGTTTTCAAACCGCCGAAGCCTGTGAGGACAACAGCCCTCATTTCTTTGGGTGCCTCTTTCTCCGCCTCTGCACCAGTTTCAGCATCTCCCGTGCCATTTTCTTTCACGTCTTTGGCTTCCTCTGGTGGATTTTCAACTTTCTGTTCCTCAGCTGGGGCGGCGGCTGTTTCTTGTTCAGACATTTTCTCAGTTTTATTTCAAACAACACTCGCGTGAATAAGAGCAGGCAACTGTTTAAAGTCACCGGCCGGCTTTCAAACGAACAATGAAGGATGTAACAGGTGCTCCCGCTTCTATGGCTCAGGGCGCGTCTATTAAATGCGCATGCGGGCCTGTAGCGGGCACTAATAAAAACAAAACTACCCCTGCGCAATTTATAAAAAATTACACGTACACATGAGATATATGATTTGTTATACGATTTGTTCATCATCTATACTTGGATTTATAATTATTTATTATCATTTATACTTGAATTTAAGATATTAATACTTCAACACTTTCAGTGACTGTCACTGAATTTATATTATAATTATTAATTTTTGTGTTGCGTTCATTCCGAGGAAGTAAAAACATTGTCATAACAAATTTTTTTGTTGGATTTAGTCATAGGTATATTGTATTCTTAATATAAATGTTAACTTTGCAAAGCTAAATTAAATGTTGTAGTGGAAATAACGCCACTGGGCATTATAAATTTATAACTATGGAAATAAATAAATTCTAAAATAGAAATTACAAATAACCTTTATTAACGTCAATAACAATTAAAAGCGTTGCCATGCAATGCGTTTACAAACAATTTTGATTTTTACCCTGTTTTAATAGATAAAATGGTTCTGAACATACGTAATAGATGTCAAATTAATAAATAGTAACCGTCAAAAAAAAAAGTTCGAAATAAATACTCCACTCACCACGGGTGTTATAGGATAAAGACGCCATTTGTCGACGTACATTATCCTTATAACACCTTAATTACTATAATGTCCTACTAGTCTGTTATTTTGAAATAACCACCCTATTTTGAGATACATTAGATGAGAAATAACGCCATGGGCGTTATGAATATCTGTAACGCCCTCGGGCAGTGTAAATTTATAACCATGGAAATATTATCGGTGCGTTATTATCCTTATAACACCTTTGGTACCTTAATTATTATAATTGAATATTTTAACTAAATTTATGTCAGTTCTTTTGGGAACCAACACTACCACTACAATCACATGTCAAAAAACGACAAAATGTACGGAAATGCATGTGGCATGCCATTACTTATTTGTTATGGTGGGGATTAGTATTCCTTAATCTATGGCAGGGATTTCATACGTACATTGTTTCCATCTAACAGATGTTCAGATGATGACACAAATAATCACTGGGAAAAATCAAAATAATTGGACATTATCATAGGTCGATGTATTTGCAATGGTTCCCCCGGTAGTGAGTAAGATGATTTTCGATTCTCATGAGAACAGAAGAATAATTTAAATAAATGCTAAAGTACGTCAATTTTACCTATACTTTGAGTGTGTCAATATGTCGTATTTACAACTTAACTAGACCAGGAATAATTAACACTATTTCACTCACTAGCCCGGACATCTAATATCACTTCTACTTAACTTTAAGTTTATTATTTATTAGTAATTACAATGTGTGGCCCCTAGTAAAATCAGAATATATATGACACGACTTCCATTTTGGCTAAAAAACCACACGTTCAAGCCCTACCTTGACTGCACTAAGAAATCTCTCATCAATAGCAGTAGTTTTTCGTTTTCTGCCATTACCTGCCCTACACTTATTTCTGCAGTTTGTCTAAAACCTTCGACTACTCTTTCGATGGTAGAGCCATGAACATGAAGGATTCTTGCAACATATTCATAATTATGACCATCTTCAACAAGAGCAACAGCATTTGCGCAATATTCCGCACTTAAAACCATGGTAGTACAGGTCTTGCGCAAAAAAAATCACTGTTAAACTAGACATTAGTGCAACAAGGAGCAAAGCCACCTCATCAAAAAATAACATTTCTTAAAGTAAACTGTTGATGACCAGTTCATTTTGCTCTGAAAAATTGACCAATACACCTAAAGACATTAACTATTAACATGAGACCTTAAATTTTACCAAATATTAACCTGTTGCGTATAAAACAATAAGGAAAACAATGGAATTCCGAAACTCTCCCAGACGGTTGCCCTAGGGTTTGGCACAGGTGA
Source organism: Tetropium fuscum (assembly GCA_964058915.1). Classification (NCBI taxonomy): domain Eukaryota; kingdom Metazoa; phylum Arthropoda; class Insecta; order Coleoptera; family Cerambycidae; genus Tetropium; species Tetropium fuscum. Next base: position 178,925 of record CAXKVY010018550.1, on the reverse strand, counting down.
AAGTTCTATCTTAACACCCCACTAAACAATAGTCTATGCGATAGTCTGTGGTCAGAGTAGTATTTCTTCATATGAAAAACTTTACTATCAGTAAAATTCATAACATCAAACATGAAAGAACTGTCAAATGTAGAGAAACTGTCAGATTCACCTCGAAGTAATTTTTTCATTCATGTTTCTTTGTGGTCAATAAAATATTGACAAAGTTATAGCTACTGTGCAGAAAGCCAAGACAAACTAAGGGCTTTTAGGTTAGCATTGTTTTAAGCAAATAAGAAACTCACAAATTGTAGTTTTTTTATAAATATGTTATATTTTGTAAAATGTAGGTAAAATTAATACTAACAAATTGTCTGTCAGACTAAAATTATTTTAGGGGATATCCTGATGTTTACCATAATATATGTACTATGTATGAACACGAACTACATCTTTTTAAATATTCAATCAATTAATACTACTCTGTTTAGCAGATTGTCCATCATATATCAGAACGTTTGTATATATAAAAAGGTTCTAAAGATAAAATTATGTCGCCAGACTGATAAAAAAAAATATTATATACGATCTATAAAAAGCAATATAATAAAGAAATTTGTCTCGCTGAAATTAATTAGCGTACTTTTTCACAATAAATAATTATAAATACCAAATACTCAATTTAAGATCAAAAGGAAACTTAATATCATTAAACATTTAATAAGATCTTAACTCAAAATTGAATTAGAAAAGGTACACAAATTCCTGTCGACGTTTACTTAACATACTTAACAATAATTACATTGTGAATAAACAAGATCATGATAGAATAAAAAATTAAACGCCAATAAAATTCAACATAATTGTTTGTACGAATTACGAAATTTAAATATTAAATAATTTACATGTTTCTTTGCAATTTAACGGAACTGAAACCAAATTTTAAGACTATGATCAGATTAAAATTACACATCACAGAACCTAACATAAAGTTAATTCAAAATTTTTATTGTACTAGATTAAAATTAATAAACCATCAGTAATTTATAGAGTATGCTTTAAAAACGAATATCTGCAAAATTAAATAAAACTTTCGCAATGTATTTTTAATTGTATTCCAAGTCTTAAAGCAGTATAGAATATAAAATTAATTCAGTAATGTGTTGTTATGGTAATAAGTAAGCCTCAAGCTTACAGGTAAACATATACTCGTATATATGTATTATATGACATTAATACATAATATATTATTTAGTGGTGGACAAGACAAGTTAGGCATATTTCTGGCTTAGACGGAATAGAAAGGGTCAATTTTCAAATGATTGTACCCGCAGTTTTTAAATGAGACCCTGTATATAATTTGATGTTCAAATGTCACATCTCTTAAACATCTAACGGTATGCTGAAGTTAGAAATTGATAACAAGATCGATGAGAAGAGCGGTCTATCAACTATCGGACTATCAAAAAGATAGTTGCAGAATCAAAATGTTTCCATAAGTACAAACCTTACAAAAAAGTGTGGTATGACTTCATGGCGAATAACAATTCAGCAATAATAAGTGATCCCAACAAAAGGTCGAGTTTGTTTTAAAAAATAAGATGGAAAAATGTTCTATATATAAAAATGGAAAAGTGTCATTTCTCATTTCATTTTACCTCATTTTTACATTCGTCCAATGCTACGATTAACGATGAAAGAACCAATAAAAGAAATTCCCAACTATTTGTAGAAGCAAAGAATCTTGTGAGAAATTTATTTGACATATAACCAAATATGGAATTCCATTATTGTAGAGCCCAATTCAAAGGCAGAATTGTATTTGGAAAATCAAAAGTATTCACATCAAGAAAATTCAGAAGTTAACACTCTCCATTAAAATATTTTGTGCGATATTTGACGAATTAAACCTTAGCTTGTAATAATCTAAGAAGAATCGGTGCTACCTTTGCGCTAATTTTATAGTAAAGAACTTATCTGAAGAATATTTACAGCATCAGAGAAGAAAAGAAGAGGCAAGAGACGAAAAGAAAAAAGACAAAAATGAAGCAAACCACGTTTTTTTGCATGGATTTGCAAAAAGTTCTGCTGTCTTCGCAATCAAAAGTTTCATCCCTTTGCTATAAACGGAAACTTTACATTCAGAACTTTACAATATTTGTGATATGAAAAACCATAATGGATCTTGTTACATATGGAGTATGAGGCAGAAGGAGATACAACAGCCAATTAATTTTCCAGCATAATTTGTAGCTTTGTGTCAGAACAATAAATAGAAGCCGGGGAAGAAATAATCATCTACAGCGATAATTGCAGTTATCAGAACACAAACTCTCTTTTGTCCAACGCCCTTAAATTTGTCAATAGAAAAGGAAGTTGTTAAATACAAAAGTTCTTCGGAAAGGGCCATACACAAATGGAAGTGGACAGCATGCATGCTTGTATTGAACGAAGACTGAGAAACCCAATATTAGTACTACCGCAGAGTATGCTGTCAACTGCCAAAACCTTAACCATACTTTCTTTCGAAATTATTTAAGTGTAAATTTTGCTAATCCAATTAGGCCAGATACTCTCTCAGGAGACCTAGTTGTTAATGATTTTAAAGCTATTAAATATACCACAACAAAGAAATATTTACAAAATTGAGTCACACTGATGAGTGGAGATTGTTAAACAAACGTTTCAATAAAAATGTTAAGCCAGTGTTGAATAACACCTTACCAAATTGTTTGGATTCTGAGTCACGGAAAATCACTAAAGAAATATTTGATCATTTACAGGAATTAAAGAGCTCTCTCTCGGACTATCTGATTTTCATAGTTTTTATGACTAGTTAAAATTTAAATAAACATAGTTATTATACCTTGATTTTTATGCAAGTTTTAGTTTTTAGCACAAGGTATGCAATAAACCTTAATATTAGTCCTAAAAAAATAGTTACGTATAGGCACTCAAAATATGACTATTTTTATGTTTTGTATTTTAAGAAATTAAATTTGGTACGAATTTTTAACAATAACTTTTTCTTAGTAAAAAGAACATTTTTTTTGCAAAGTCTCACTGAATACCTGGTAACTTTAATTTTTTTCCAGAATTTTAATGTTTTTCTAAAAATAAAATTGCCTTATTTTTTTTCAAATAACTATAAATAGGTTTAATTTATTGTTTTCATATGCTTATATAAATAATACACATCAATTTTGTTAAAAAAGTTAATTACACATGATACAAAACTGTTTTTCTTTGCTACTGTAAATTTAAGGAATTTGCAATTACGACGTTTTCAAAGTAGGGTATCGAGTGTAACTGGAAACATTGCTGCTAATTAAAGAGATTGATTGTTTATTAATGTGGTTCAATGATTGCAACTTACAGGATGGTAGACATATAGAACATTTGTTACTCTTTACATATTGTCATTTTTCTGTATTCAGCTAACAGCATTTAATTAAAATTAACACCTTCTATTTAAAAAAAAAATACACGCACAAGCAGATATTTGACAGCTTGTCATTGCTGAATTGTTAATTGCAATAAAGTCACAGCATTTTAAGCTTCATGCTTATATAAATATTTGTTTGACACTTTTCAGTTATTCTTTTGAAGTCACTGTCCTTACCAAATTTTAACTTGAGCAGACTATTGATAGCTGAATACACCATTTAAAAGGAAACAATCACACTCAAATGGCAGTTAACTAAGGTTAATAAATCGGAATTATTTGATATGTACGAGTATATTATAGTATTATAATGAGATAATGAAAATATTGAAACCTGATACTTTATTTAGTTGTAATGTTATTCCGTCTTTATTCTTATTATCAAGTCTCTTGCATAAAATTCAATAACTTAATAGTAAAATATAAAATTCCGTGATGTGTCCGTATTTATGGATTTGTACAAATCAATTTATTTATTTGAACACTACAGAATAAAGAAGAAATGTTTGCAGCAATAATATTGTTCTGTCGCCTAATATATAAATTACTGGTAATTTATCATAGAAATTAATTTTGAGACACAGTAGATCATAATGTATGTAGACTTTAGATTAAAAATCGAATCGAGTAGGTACCGAACCAATTAATATCTCCTTTATTCGGTATTTTGACTCCTTCTCTCCTCGAAAAGGGACTGCAGTTTTCTGTTTGATATCCTTTTGCTTGTGGGTATGTCCATATTATCACATTCAATTAGCAATCGCTTACCTGTTACGCCACTGCTATTCACGAGTTTGTTAATATCCTTCAAGTCCTGTAAAAAAATCATCATAATCGAAATTGAATGTCAGCAATGCAGCATGTAACTTTTCCTACATACCTTTGAAGGACTGCGGCTGAAGAAGTAATTAAAACTCGACCCAGAAGCTGTTGCGGGATTTTCAAGCGGCCTCACGAAGACATTGCCTACTACTTGTATACTGGGAGATACCAAATCCCTTTTGATTGACGGCAGAGGGCTTAATAGAAAAGAGCTACTCTAAAAGCAAGAAATGAATTTTACTCCCTTAGTATGTAAAATATAAAATATGTTACCTGTACTGAACTACGGAATTTGACAGCAAACCTCTTCATAACCTCAACATATATCGAATTGTAGAAATGTATAAGGTCACTTCGTTCCGCTGGAACTATTGTCCCATCTAAAATAATTAATCAAAACAATTACTGGTGAATTGTACAAAAAAAAACAATTGTAACAGAAGCATTCGTTTATTTTTTTATTTACAGGTAATAATACAGTAGAACCTCGATTATTCGGGGTGGCCGGTACCGAACCGTTACTGGATAATCGAAAACAGGGTTAATAGAAATCATGCGTGGCCATCAGTTTTTCAAAAAATATGTACCTACTTTATTACACATACCTATTACTGGATATGTTATGTATGTATGTAATCCATACATAAGCTACATACAGACATGCATATATAATGTTATGCAAATACATATCTATAATAAAAAAAAATTGATATGTAAAACAATTGATATGTATGTACCTAATTGCATAAGTACACACTAATGTCATTACCAATTTGCAAACAAAGCCGTATGAGATAGGATCGCCAGTCTCCACCCACTGACGGGGATGTATAAAACGTGGCAGGCCTTAGAATGTGGTAGAAACATAGCTATGCCAATTGGTTGACGACTAGTGCTTTAAAATACTTGTGAAATGAAATTGAACTTTAAAGGTGGTAATGACAATACGCATTCGAGTGTACATGCTTGCAGAGGCTCGTCTTTATGCCGTGTTGTCAGCATTTTTACCTCACCATAGATAATCCGCAAACAGATAGTCATAAACATCGCTTCGCACGAGGAATCCGCCGCACGGATCAGGCGCGCACGAATAATCGAGGTTCTACTGTAGTTGAAAACATTACAATTTCCACGTATATTGTAAATAGGGAAGCAAAATTATATCAGAAAAATGTTGAAAGTTCATCAAAATCACTAACTTACCTTCCGCTACCTTTTCTCTTGACAAAAGGACATCCCTATACACATCGCTGACAGACTGCGGTTGTTCCCTATAAAACTTCATGATGTCCTGGAACTGAAGAGCACTGCCGGATACTTTGCATATCACATATACTGCACACATTAGAAGTTGATCAAGATGTCTGTCTTTTATTAGATCTGTGTTACGAATTGAATCTTCAAACACAGTCCATATCTTCCTTTTCAGTTCGATATCGGTCAGACCCAGTTTCGTGCAAAGATGTTCCATTCTCACGCCAGCCAAGTTATAGAACTAAAAAAAAATCTTTTTTGTTTCATGTACAGGGTAAGTCTCTTAAGATTGACACCCCCCTTATGTCACTTATCCTTTGCCGGTTTAACTCATTTAAAAAAGGAGTGGACGCGGTTTTTGATGAATTTTTATAATCTGAGCACGGATATTAAAAATCTCGTAAGATATACAGGGTGGAAAATAAAACATGATTTTTTTAAAATGGAACACCCCGTATATTTTTATACCAAAATAACGTCCTTAATTTTCTGAATAAAAAAATATCTAATTGTTATATAATCACTTCACCTGTTCGTGAGATATTACTAAAAACTTATCACATTACGGGTGTCAATTATACAACAAAAAACATATCAAGATACCTCTGGAAACAATGCCATTTATTGAGATAATAAATAAATAATATATAGGTGACAATAACAGTAACGAGTAATAACAATAAACAACATAAGCCTAATAAAAACAAATAAAAGTCAATATTAATACAGTAACACAATAGAGTAACACAATTTTATTTATTTACACGTAACGTAATTAAATATTTTCCACGTAACCACCACCATTCTGAATACACATTTGGCATCGCTTTATAAAATTGCTTCTCACCCTTTGAAATATATCACCATTTTGGTTTAATTCCTCAATTTTTACACGTATGCATTCTTTTAACTCATTCATATTATTAAAAACCCCAGTTTCATATATATCTTATTTTATCGTACCCGAGAAAAAAATCCATAGGTGTTAAGTCCGGACTTTTAGCGGGCCAATGTATAACACCGTGCCTTCCTATCCAAATAGGATATTTTCTGTTTAGGTATTCGGTGACGTTCCTTGCAGAGTGTGGTGGTACTCCATCCTGCTGCCAAATAACAGATCTGTTGTCCACTAAATTAATATTATCTAAATAATTTTCAACTGGATGTTGAAGAATATCCACATAACGTTGTGCATTTAAGGGCCCATTTATAAATACAGGACCTACAATAGCATCTTTGTGGATGCCACACCACATGTTTACAGTTTGGTATCCTTGTTTTTTTATTTTTTTTACAATATGTGGATTTTCCGCAGCCCAGTATTGTGCATTTTTTCTGTTAAAAATTCCCACAGTAAAAAAACTGCTTTCGTCAGTCCAAAAGACATGACTTAGAAACTCATCATCTTCCTCTATTCTATCAAGTATGTTTCTGCAGAAGGTTAACCTGTCTTGAAGGTTGTTGTCATCTAAATATTGAACGGGCAAAATACTATATGGTTTAAAATTATGGCGATGTAATATTTTTATCACACTTCTTTGTGATATATCCAATTCTATTGCTGCGGCATAGGATGATTTGGATGGATTTTCAGCAAAATATAATAACGCGTTGAGTTCTGTGTCTTCTCCTGTTTTTGTTCTTCGCCTTTCCCTTTTCTTGTCTCTCAGAGATTCGGTATTCCTAAACTTTGCATAAATGTTTTTAAAACTATTTTTGGAATGAGGTAGCCTTTCTCGAAATAACCTAATATACTCCCTCCGAGCAAGAGACTTATTCTTGTTGCACTGAATATAAATTTCAAGTAACTCTTTTCGCTCTTCCAATGAATATACCATTTTCAAAATAACTTGCTTCTTTACGAACACTACGTATTTTTTACGCTAATATCTAAGAGAGTGAACTACTATCTCACAAAAAACTGGATGACATCTGTCAACAAATAAACAATGCAAATATGCATTGTTTCTAGAGGTATCTTGATGTTCTTATTTTATAATTGACACCGGTAATGTGATTAAGTTTTTAGTAATATCTCACGAACAGGTGGAGTGATTATATAACAATTACACATTTTTGGATTCAGAAAATTAAGGACATTATTTTGGTATTAAAATATACGGGGTGTTCCATTTAAAAAAATCATGTTTTATTTTCCACCCTGTATATTTTACGATATTTTTAATATCTGTTCTCAGATTATAAAAATTCATCAAAAACAGTGTCTACTCTTTTTTTGAATGAGTTAAATCGGCAAAGGATAAGTGAGATAAGGGGGGTGTCAATCTTAAGAGACTTACCCGGTACAGGCGGCACTACCCAAATGTGAACGGGATATTGTAACCTCTAATTTAATTCCAGCCTGCGATGCTACACGGTGACATAGCTTATCAATTGTTGTTCTATTATTATTCTATTACATGACCTATCTATTATGTAGCTCACAAGGCTTCTAAAACGGCCCTCGAGTAGCGCTGTAGTCTTAACATTGATAGCCCAGTCAAAATAAACAAAAAAAGTGGTAAGTTTGCAATATTTTTTTCTTATTCTCTGTTGAATACTAACTGAATTACTACCTGCTGAATTATTAATTAATTAATTATCGTGGACTATTTTGCAAGAAACACATATTATAGAAATGGGCCACTTTAAAAATTGTGGTTAGTTTGATTGACAGTTCAAAAAGTCTGGTTTACTGGAATAAAATCCAGATGAAATTTCATAACAACGAAAATCCTTTCACATTTTTTGGGTGGTGCCGAGGTACATAGCATTAATAATGTCTGATATCTACCTTTCTAAATATAATGGATAAGCTACCAGTTCTCTTTGGTAATGTAGGTGTGGATTCTGATGCATTTTGCTGTTGTTCCTGCTTTTCAGCTTCCATTATAGGTATAACTTTTTTATTGCCGTCTTTATCTGTAATCACTAATTTGAAAAATATAAGATCATATTAATAATACTGGTCGCCTTGACCATGAAAGAAAATATTTATATTAAAAAATTAAGATACAGAATGTCAAATAATTGCTTTATTGTTAATAATAATGACAGTAATTAGATATATTAGAGATATAGAAGATAATATTATAAGACATTTTGGGCACTGTTATATATAAATACTCGTAAAATTTCCGCCGTGCATTTTACAGGCGCATTCAGGACATTTATAATTGTAATTTAATTGACTTAATCCGAATTTCCACAAATTTCGATTTACTGATTTAGATAATCAATAATAATTGTAATCAATCATTCAGGAAATGAAGATGTAGACCTTCATATCAGAGGTCCAGGACAATGAAGAGAATACTCTAGACTCTAGAACAATGTATTAGTATACCAAACATTTGTTTCTTGAAAAATGGTGAAAAAATTGTTATTCTTAACAACTGTGCCTTTGCTGAACAAAATATTGTTCAAAAATTAAATTTATATTTATAATTATATTATTATGAAGTTTGGAGGAAACTTTTTATTTTGCTTATATAATTTAATGGGAGTGTAGTATTTATTGTTTATTTTGGTATTATAATAAAATAAAGTGAGTTTATATTGACGTTAAATGTTAAGTACATTCACCAGAAAGTTTTAAATTTAGTTTCCTGTTAGTTAAATAAAAAATACAAATTAAGGTTTTTATTCAAATATCACATATTTTTCTCGGTTGCAGTTATGACAATAAATATCAGATATTTGGTACCAATAGAAACGTTTTGCGATGTAGAATATGATCAGATAATAAATGCCCCGAAATAAAAATAAAACTGCCCCGAAAACGTCGGGAAAAAGTCTGGGTATTTATTGGGCATTTACAAAAATGCGTGGCATTAATTATTTCTCTATTTAATATAGAACAAGATAAGGTAGAATTGTGCAAAACTTACTTAAATGTGTATGTTTCTGAAGTAACGACTGGCCAGCTTGTACTGTTGGAAACAACTGTCTACTGACGGAGGTACTCGTATTATGTGATATAGGTGACTGAAAACAATCTGTAGCTGATGGTCCAGGAGATTGTACACCTGAAAAATACCATAATTACACATTAAAGACTGAATAATACTGGTAAACACTTATGAAGAGCAGATTGAATGACTTTTGAAAAGTCAGTTTTTCCAACCCTCATTTGAAGACCAAAAGTTGATAGTTGCAGCAGAATGTGGGTTTTGTGTATCCACATGAGAAAAATAGTTAGCAATATAAGGATGTTTCCAAGTCAACGCTTCTATATGAATTTAGGTAAAGAAGCCATTTGTCAACTAAATGATTTTGTTTTTAGTAAAATTGAGTAATAAAACCAATTTGTCCATAATAAGTTGTCTAAAAAATAAAACTTAATATATATTTCCAACAAAAATTGCTCTTAACACTTTCATATGACTGAACAAATTGCACTACCGGTTAACACATTTCAGTTTAAGTTGTGAAACACAAGCTGAGTATGTATGAGTACGCCTTTTTACATAATTATATTTCAGGTATTATATATATGGTAAGGAGGTACTTGCCATTGCCATTTTGTTCAGTGTATAAAAGATGTCCTGGTAAGGCAGTATCTTCAAATTTAGGAATATTCTGTTTGGATATTGCTATTGCGTCCCATAATTGACTGCTCGATTTCCATATTAAGGTTTCTATCACTGCTTCTTCTATCTGAAAATATAAATGACACATTTTCCAGTTTTCAAAAATTTTAAATGCATACGATAAATATTCGAAAAATACAGAAAACCGGAAAAAAAACATTAAATGACAAAATAACGATATACATATAACTTAAAGTTCCTTTAAAAATAGAAAAAACATACCTTATTTAAATGCTTGATCATTTCCCTAGACAGTTGATCTTTTGATCGAACTATTAGCTCAATCACTTTCACAAAATTAAAAGATTCAATATCCAGCACATCCAAAATCCACGGAAACTTCTTCGAACTACTATAAGAAAATAACACAATTTCCAAGCAACACGTAAACATACACTGATAAAACAAATCTTTCTCTACTATTGCCTGAAAAAAAGGAAATTAAATTAAATGTGTCCTCGCATAATAAAAGCGATAATAATTCTTACCGATATATCACTTCGTATATTTCTTTCATTCTGTAAAATATTCTCTATAAACTTATAAAACATTATGATAGCAAGCTGGAGTCTATTACTTCCTTCATCCTCATTTTCTGGATTGTTCAACAAATACGCTGATAAGAACTTATCACCCAATGTCCTCAAAATACCCTGGATTTTAGCCAGAGGTTTTCTTTGACATGACCTAGAAAAAAGAAAAAATATGATTATAAACACGATGATTTGTCATTTCCGTTGCCGTTCATGTTGCGGTTCATGTCATGATTTGTTTGTGTTTTACCTATAGTGTGGATTGTTTTATCGAAACTATGTTACTTGTACTGTGTATAGATAATAGAAACTGTTTAAACTGTATTGATTTATAGAAATTGCCGAAATGTTTTATGAGAGGCTGCTTAATTTCACACAAAAAAACTGGTATAACTTTCCATGCCTAAGTACACAAATGTCATTTTTTTAATAAAATTTAACACTAAGTAAATCATGCATAAATCGTAATATAACAATCTTAAATCAATACTTTTCAATAACTTACGTGAATATCTCCTAAACTATTAGTTTTATATGTTGTTATAAATTTTATTTGTTAAATCTGCATAAAAAAGGTTCTATACTAAATTCACATAGGACCAATAGCTCTCCAGATATATAGCTCAGGAACATTTAAGTAAGGCGCATACGTCGCACCTTGCATTCTACCTCAAAGGTGGTGCGGAAACGAATGCATTGTAACGGCCAACTTTTCTCAGCCGTATATATCTCAAGAATTATTAGTCCTACGTGAATTTTGTATCGGACCTTTTTATGCAGAATTAAGTAATAAATAAAATTTATAATAGTTTACGAGTTATTCACAAGTTAACTGATTTCCACGAACTTTGACCGTCAATAATTTTTTTACACACACAATTTCGCAATGGACATCAGAAAAAATGTCTTTTTTCTGATGTCAAAATAAAGATAATCCTGATGAGAAAACTTCAGTACAATTTTTTTCGCAAATTGGCTTTTATTTTGTCTTAGTTTCCTGGGCTAAGAATCGAATGGAGCAAATGATTTGGGATACATTTTAAAAGTATTCATGTCGAGTAATTTGTAATTTTATCGTTATATAGAGCTATTTTTTTTCTATAAGGGCTAAGGGCCCATGTAAAATAGAATTTTCATAATTTTCCGAAAATGTAAATAGTAAACTACTTCTTAAATGACTTCTAGTTTTGCCCCATGCATGTAAATTCTACGACTTTTATAGGCTGATTTTTTATACCTTTCAGATTTTAAATCTCAAGATCATAGGGATGCCTATGCGTAGTCAAATGCTACAAGTCGTAAGACACAAACTTATTAGACGGGTTTTAGAGCACCGAGCACTCTGCAGTAAAAAATACTTACTCAAATAATTGTACTAATGTTTCACTTGGAGCTGGGGATCTATTATTTAACATGTTATGTAGTCTTGTAATTTTTTGAGTGGTCGTCCTATCAATTGACAAGGGAGTAATATCGGCCTCCCTTGGCCCTAGAAACCCTCTTCCCGTCAATGGTGTATCACAGCCTCTGGGCGTTACCTTTAAAATTACAACCATTAGTACCCAGTTTCTGAATGCTTTATGGAGGAAAAATATAAAAATATAATATATACAAGTTTGACCACTGCTTGTGAAGTTGGGGATTTATACTTAAAAGTAGGGGATTTATACTTTAAAATAGGTTAGAAATTATATTTTTAGTACTGATTTCCTGATATGCTTAGTGTCTACCTTCTTTCACATTAATAATTTTGACTATGATATATGAGGTTTAAAATTACCTTAGAGAAGTAATTTTAAGTAATTAAATAAGTAACGGAATAATAATTTTAAAAAAAATGTAATAAGCTGATCACCGAACCAAAAATTTTAATTGAACACGACTTAAATGGTATTTTTTCCCATAGGATCTGGCATTACAAATTCCAACCTTGGAACCTAGGACCTTGGCGAATTTAAAAATGTCATGTACCTGTAAAATATTGCTTTACTAAAAAAATATAAGTACTTACCATTGCTGTGCTATTTCTTGGTGACTCCGGCACCCGGTTTTCCGCTAAAAAAAATAGGATAATTTATTACTGACATCTACTAGCTCTAACGACTATGTGTTGGTTATTTTTCGAATCATGTGTCAACTTGTGTTGATTATTTATATTGTATTTTTTGTATATATGCAATTAACAACATATTCCTTGCATTTTTAACAGCAAACTACCTTTTCTATTTTAATTGTTATTTATTGAGCTATATAAAATATTGTTCAAATATGATGACAACTAAATATTGGAACAAATAAGTTTTATATTAATTAAAATAGAGTTAATAAGATGTAACATCGCCTTTAGCCTTAACAACCGTGTGAATTCTAGCACGCTTAGTATCGACAAGGCTATCTTTCGCACCTATTTAGTGCAAAATTACCCCAAAATGTAGGTTGGCGGGCATTGTCTGCTGAGGAATATTTCTTACGTTTTGTTTCATTTTATGCCGCTTTTCCCTAGGTTTTTCTGTATGGCATGATGCATCGTCCTATTGAATAAATAGTAATTCCATACATTTTTGTAATACTTGGTAGTAATACAGTATGAAGAATTTCTTGATATTTTGCGGCATTGACAGTACCTTGACACTAACACATTTGCTATAATTTCCTATACACATACATCAAATTTTGTTTCGTTGCTAAATATAACCTTATACTAGTCACTTTTCGTCCACAAGAGTTTGGACTTTGCCCAAGTCTAAAGATTTTATTTTTTCATTGCGATGAGTAACAGTTTCTCTTTTACCTATAAATTCCAACCATTTAGAAATAATGATACTGAATACAGAAATCTATAAAACGAAAATAATGCAGTCCGACCTCTTGGGTCTAGATCTACTCTATGTAATTTTACCTTAAGTGAAATGTTGACATTTTAACATCAAAGCGAACCAATTAATCTGCTTCACCTAATCTCAATGTCACTAGAAGGCGCAATATTATTCTTAAACATATTTACTTTACTACATTGAAAATATTAACAAGAAGACAGTAAACAAGCAACAATTTACCTGAAGAAAACTAAGAGTAAAATATAATAAGAAACAGAAAAACACAACTAATGAAACATGAAAAATAATGGGAACATAGATATATAAATAAATATTACTGAATCTAAAATCATTTAAACCTGTTTCTAAAACTAAATATAAAATGTGCTAGTAGTCTAGTCGACAAGTTGGAAAAAGTGTGGTTAGTTGACATTTTCTCAAGTTTTGGACCTCAGAAAAAATGCCAAAGAATGCAGAATTCCACCTTATGTCTTCTGTTATACCCGAATTACTGTGAAACATTGTTGTCATTATGATTTCTGGTTCCAACCGCCAACTTCGGAAACCCCCACCCACCCCCACGTCCCCCCTTAAAATCCGAAGCCAAAAAATCTGAAGATCTGAAAGAAATCTTGAAGTTTGAACTCGCACCCTTTCATATGTCACTCTTCACTAAGGAGAGAATGCGCGAAGGAACGAAGTCTGCAATGTACTCACTCTTCACTCCCATGGAGGAAGTCAACCTTGACAACAGGAAATGTAACGTGATTGATGAGGATACCTGTTACATAAACTGGTGTGGAACAAAACTCCCACAACCACATTCGAGATGCTGTACTATACGTACATCAACTACGTGCAGAGACACTTTGGGAGCAATGTGATTGTTGTATTTGATGGATACCCCACCAACGCCAGTTATCAAAGCACCAAAGCCACGGAACGAGCTCGCCGTTCTGCATTACAATCAGCAACAAAAGTCGTGCTCTCCTCATCTACCAAGGTGACCATTGCACAAGAAAAGTTCTTGGCAAACGATCGCAATAAGAGCGCATTCATTTCGATGTTGATGACACACATGGCAGATGCTAGCATCGAAGTAAAGCAGCCATATGAGGACGCCAACGTGATGATCGTCAACACCGCCATATCCAAGGCCAGCGAATTCGACAGCGTCATCATTACTGCTTAAGATGTGAACATTCTTATTCTGTTGACAGCATTAGGTACTTCCACAAAGAACATCTATCTTCAGAAAAGTGGAAGAGGCAGTGATCCCAGTGTCCTCTACTCGCCAAGTTCCTGCTCTTTTCCCCCAAGGACATACTTTTCCTTCACACAGTGAGTGGTTGTGATACCACGCCAGCACCGTATGGATTGGGGAAGAAAAAAATTTGCAGTACTTACCTGAAGAATACCTCACTCTCTGCAGCAGTGGCTCCTATTATTCACACGATCACTGACCAAGGCTAAATTGCAACTAGCCCGCCTACCACCAACAAGTGACGCGGCCAAGTACCACTTCCTCCACACTTACCAGCAACTACAGGCGCGGTTAGGCAATGAACTTCTCCCATCAGTTTGGGGCTGGAGCCTAACCACGCAAGGGGTACTACCAATCTCCATAACCAGAAATCCTGCGCCGGATAACATCCCAAGTTGGCAGTTGTAACCAGAAATTATAATGACAACAATAATTCGGGTATAACAGAAGAAATAAAGCGGAATTCTGCATTCTTCGGTATTTTTTAGCAAATTTTGATAAATCGATTTTTTTTTGAAGCGCCATATTTCGGTAACGATTTGACATACAAACATGTTTTTCTATCTGCAACTACCTGTCGACTGAACTATAGGTATATTGCGGAACTTCTAGAAAAATCTCCGGAAAAATATATTGTAAAAAAAAATCGATGGCATCATATCCAGAACACCTGGAGTGCCATATTATTGTATATATCAATATAAGCGGGGTTAAAAATAAAAATCGACAGGAATATTGATTTAATCTATTACTTTTCTAATGCACTGTATAACTAAATAAATCAGAAGAAAAGAAGTAGTTCGCTGTTAAAAATGCCTCAAAATATCAAAGAATATGCTGTTAAATGCATATATAAGATTACAAGAAAACTAGTCAATGCATATTGATAAGTTGGCACATGATTCAAAAATTACTGCTTTTGTCCAACATATAGTTGTTAACACTCGCATTAGTGAAAGAGATTATGTATTTTCAAAGGGGTTTGCTCTTATGGCATTTCAGTGCTTAAGTGTATCATGCAGCATCTTCATACCATTAATCTTTCATACCTGCATCACATAATGGTAGCGCCCTTACTCCTGCTAAGTTTAACTGTTGCTGTTCTAGTAATTGTCTTCGGTATTCAGCTGAAAATTAATAATTATTATACACAATGTTTATAGTGTTGAGCAATGATGATTGCTCAACACTGCCTATTTAGAACAAGGGCTGGGTTATAGAAAATAAAAGGGTATCGAGAGTCTCATCTTGATTGAAATAGAATGTTGATTTGGTCTCTGCTATGGGCAAGATCTGTTAAGTGACATCTGCTGTCAGTAACAGGTGAACCCAGTAGCATTTTAAAATATTACGAAGTACAATTACAACGTAAAAATCCTCGGCAAAATAATTTAATTAACGACAATACAATGTATAAATATAAATAGGTAGATATTTATATCGGAAAATAACTCCAGACTAATTTATTAGGTATATGAGTTCCACAGTGTAGGGAAGCCATCGAATCAACCATTAGACGTGATCAATGACTATTTTGCATGGCAATCATTACCAACCCCAAATAAACATAAAATGTATAATTTTTAATTCATTCATTCATTCATTCATCCATTCAATAATTTTCAATGCATTCATTTTTAATTGTTTCTAATCTGCCATGTAAATTCAATAAAACTTCATAACGGTTGGTTCGGTGCCTTCCCTATAATTACACATTTAGGTGAATCTATATTTATTTTTTATACGTACTTAACATAGAATAAGTAGATTTTCAAGTCGTATTAAGAAAGGTAAATTGATAAGCTAATGTAAAAGATACCAGTGAAAGTAAGATATAAAACGCAAATATAAAATGAAGAACAAATAGGTAAGTCTATACGTTACATACCTAAAAATATCCTTTCATCAAAGTCGCCTTTGTTAAGTAGCTGAGTTTCATAAGCATTTGTGATGTTTTTAAAATTCTGTTCAAAGACATCTCTGTTGAATATTCCAGTGAAGTTTGTGAAATCAGCAAGCAAAATCTCGTTCTTGACTAAATTAGATACCATTCTCTTCAAAACATACATTTTCATATGCATTGCTTCTGTTAACATCGAAGGGCATTTGCAGATATAACTGATGAGGCAGGGTGCTTCAGTAGGCATGACAAAGGCTGGATTAGTCCAGTCAGCTGGCAGTCCTTCATATTGTGGATTTAGAAGATCCCGCCTTTCACTTAGAAATGCATTTCTAAACGCTAAGTCAATGCAGGCATATAATAGGTGGAATGATTTTATTAATTCCGTGCTGTATTGGGAGTCTTCGCCTTTTAAAGCAATGAATAAATTCCAAATGAATTCAAAAACCTTGGAGCTGTTACACGGAACAGGCCTGAAACACAAATAATAATTGACCATGAGCATACATTTTCTGGCTAATCATTTAGTATGTCCACCAGTCCATCAGCCGTACACATGATGGTGGCAAGGAAAAATATGAAACAAATTCTACTCGTAATAATGGTTATAATTACTTTGTGATTTTTAAAGTGGATTAAGGAGCGGCAAGAACCAAAGAATATTTGAACACAGTTCGTGCCACATGTAAATTGAAAGTTTTATGGTTTATACATACCCACCAAGTATATGCATTAAAAATATTAGTGGGTACAAATTTTAAGTACCTACCTAGTACCTATTTTATACCACCTAGTCGTAACAGAGATATTGCGTCTTTCAGAGAGAAAGGGTTAAAAAATCAGCACTGCATATATGAACTTACCTCTGCTTTCTATTCCTGTGTTGTTTTGACTGGTCTAACTCTTGTGGACTCGGAGGAATAAATATTTTTGAAAACAGGGGGTAATATTCCTTAAAAGTACTAGACGCTACTCCAAAAGTGTCTTTCAAATGTGTAATTTTGTTATAGAACTCTTCTGGAAGATGTGCCATATATGCCCATTTATTAATGTTACAAAAAAACTGAGCAAAACTGTAAAACAACTACTGTTACTCGATGTTCTGGATTTCTTCGAGGCTTTCTATTCCTCAAAGGAATATGAATATATTTACCTTAAATTGCTGTATCTCAACAAGCTCGTTAAATTTATACAATTGCCCTTGACCACTGCGGACCCCAACGTTGGAGTCTCTACACCTCTGGAGGCTACAAAAACAGAACATCCTAACCAGTGCAGGGAATCACCCTAGAAAGTAGCAAGTGCTCACTTGAGATTAAGATTTACATACTCATATATGTTATAATAGGTATATTATAACGATTTTATGCCAAGTAGGTACCTATAATTAATATAGTATAGTACTAACCTCTAGAACGAAATTCTTATTTATACTCCTAAAATTATCCCATGAAGCTGTCATGGTATCTGTATCTAAATTTAATTTGTTGCATAAATCCAGATGCTTTTTATATAGTTGTTCTTCACCTTCTTCCGATAAAACCATCTTTATTAATAATTATTTTATTATTTACAATGTAATAGACCACTTGGGGCACTTGGTACAAAAATACCACCAACTAGGACACAATAAAATATCAACAATCTTCACGTCCCTGCTACTCTTTTCTTCTCGACAACGCCTACAAAACGCGGGAATTTTTCGTTTCCATATTAGAAAACTTGTGCCTTTTGTTAATATAAGGCGGGAAGTAGGTCTCAAGAGCTATTTAAAACCAATTTCTTTGTATTTATTCGCATACGCGGTAAATTTTTTTTGTAGTCAAACAACCGATCTATATATTGTCGCGTATGTATAAGAAACCTAACCTATTTGGCATGACGTTAAGTAGTAGAAAAATACTAAATACCTTTAATATTACCTATTATTATTATACCTACATATTTATTATTGTATTATTGCTTTTACCAAAGAATATTGCTAATTTAAAAATGCAGTATGCGAGATTAAGAATTACAATTCCCCGCCATCATAAATTTATTAAATTTACGCAAAACAGAGAACAGAGAAAGGAGTTCAAATCCAAAAGAAAAAGGAAAGAAGACATTTCCGACCATGACCAAAGAACAGCATAAATTGTTTGTGATTTATGCTTGTCTATGGCTGTGACGCAGGACGCTGTGACAACCTCATTGGGGGTTGAATAAGTGTTTTTTATCGCTGTGCCACAGCTTACGCTGTGCTATGGGCTGTGGGGCTTATGGGAAAGCGGCATAGAAAAAGTGGCCAAAGCCAAAGTCTGTGGCAAGTGTGCTGTGGTTTGAATATGACGTAGATATTCTAAATTCATCCGGTCCGTGGATCTATCTATCTAATTTATAGGTCTTCAGCCGATTGAATTTCGAAATCCAACAATGGTGTGTTGAATTTCGATACTTCCAGATGTTTCTTAATTTCCCTCTATCATTGTCCACAGATGATATACAATAGCTATTTATGTAACCAGTTGGGAAAAGTACTATTCTGTGTAACGAGCAGATTTTTGGAGCGGTAGCCTGTTTCCTATACCCTGGTTCCGAAATAGTGTGGAGTGATTCCATAGATTATCACACCACAATCACAATTAAACGGTCTGCCTATTTGCAATGGATCACAGAACTTCTTAGTGTGCAAATTTGTGTACACTCTATAGAAATTGTGGGCAGAACTCATTAGTAACCGGGTCTACCGCTCTCATTGGTGGGTTTTAGGCGGTTCTAAATTAAATTAAATTTCATTGGTCACAGGTAAAGACGCGGGATTTCCTTGGATATATTGACGCATGCGCTGTTTCATGCATGTATGTTTTGGCGCGACAGTGGCGTTTCACTGCGTCTTATGTACGGTTGATTCGCGATAAAAATTAATTATAATATTGTGCTATACGCGAGTGTTTAGTGTTTTTATGCGATGGAAGCGACGAATGCGAGTAGTACTGGTTCTAGAACCAATAATTTCAATCGTAAGCGACCGAATTTGACAGGAGGAGAACTGAAAATGATCAAAAATGTATACGAGGGAATATTCTTAAGATAATAAAAAAGAACCATCACAAGTAGGTACACAATTTTTTTTATTCTGCCCCCTCTAAAATGATACGCCTATGGAATTTCGTTCCCTTCGCACCTCATTTCCCTGAGCCGTTCATATGCTGGTGATGAATTACTCCACACTATTTCGGAACCAGGGTATAGTTCCGCAAAAGAATGCGAGTTACACAAAGACAAAATTGTTTCCCAACGTGTTTCACATTTTACATTTTCACAATTTTATATTTTATTAGAAGAAAACTGAATTTTATACATTTCAAAACAATCCAGTAGTTGTTTATTGTATCATGGGTGTGACAGCTCGCATAGAAAAAGGTCTGTTTTCTGTGACAGCTCGTCAATTTCATAGCTTGTCCGGTCTAAATAACCTAACTGGCTGTTAACAGTTCCATAATCGACGTAAAGCTTCCTTTAAGTTCTAAAGTGTCTTCAATAATCGAATTCTAAAGGGACTTTTACTAAAAAGCTTCCTTTTTGGTAGAGTCTCGATTTTGGCCCTTTTGAGGAAAAAAAGTCGACTTTATTGTAAACCTAACCTACAAACAGTAAACAGAAACAGAGACAACGTCTCCCAGTACATGAAAAATTTGTGTTCGCCTTACTGGACTGGCCGACTGAATGGTAAGGTGAGCGTAGATGGCGCGCGAGTTGCTCGGGAGTGATTTAAAAAAGCGCGCGCAAGCACGCGTTTGTATTCATTAATATTATATGTATTTCAACGAAAAAATTAAACAAATTTAGGAAAAAATCTTTAATTGATATGAATATAATTGTAACTAATACAATAATGACAAAACTTCTGACTTAATTATTGTTGTCTGAGGATTTATTTGATTTAATGGCTTAAGTCGAAATATTACCAAATAAATTCATGAAAGGGTGCTGTATAACAGCCACTTATATCTGATAGTATCTTATCTACCTGCTCACTAAACTCTAGCAAATATTAGAAATAACTGATGTGTCAGCATAACAAAAGTTTATCCAGTTACATAAATATTCAACAATACCAGGGAGTTAGTTGACTGTTCAAAACATTTTAAGTGCAATGACAAATCTTGAAGGAAACCATGAATAGTGAAATAATTCTTACATCAATCATATTAAGTATGTCAGCGCGCAGGTAATGTGACGTCAGGTGAGGTGCGACATTTCCAGTTACTTAAAAAATTAAAGTTTTAAAATATGACTTTTTTGAAAAAATAGCTTTAACATGCACGGAAAACTTCACCCTATGGAGAGGTATATGTTAATTATTAAGAATTTATATATGAATATATCGAATTAAATGTAGACAAAACTATGAAAAAGTTAAAAAAAAATAGCACGCTAGGAATTATGGTTTTTGAGAAATCGAATTATCAATGCACTCCGTTTTTGTAGCGAAAGAAGTGAGAACGAAGAACAAAATAATGCATTTGAAACACTATACCTGAATTTTAAATTACATCAGATGGCGGCAGATTACATCAGATATATCTACTATTATCTACATACAATTTTTTAAATTTATTTTATCCACTCTTTTGCACAGATCACCCATTGTTTTGATAACTCTTCAATCTTGGGAAAGCGAAAGTATTTGAGTTTGCTTCCTTTAGTGTTTCGCCTATAATTACACCTCGCGAGAGCACAGGTTGGCATTGTTTAAAAAATTATAGCATATATAATATTAATACTCACACGTATCCACCTTTGTCCTTTGTGTATACCCAGTAAGCTTTTTGGAGGGTATTATGATACGCATATTCTGATGACAAAAAATTATAAATTAAAGAATTATACCAGGGAATTCTTATATTAATGTTAGTTAACATTTTTTGTTTGCAATTTTAGCGGTTTGATAGGATTTTACTCGGGCTGCCATGTGTTCCAAAACAAAGTTCAAGTAAAATATCATATTAAGATCCATTAAAACCCTAGAACGCTAGCTTCGTAAATTTTACGACGCCGTTTTTCATCTTTCTTAGGCAGTAATGCTGAATAGTTCGATGGTGTTAGCTCGAATTTAGAGTGACGTAGAATCAGTTAAAAGACTTAAAAGATTGTCGTAAATTTTACGAAAGGTTAGTCTTAACGGTTTTTTTAAAAATATTGCACAAAACAAAAAAAGCTGAAATACAGATCTAACTTGTATATGGAAACTTATAATAAAGAGTATGTCTCAACATTTGGAAACCACCGCATAATCAGACTAACTCAAGCAGAACTTGAGAAAATTGCAGAGAACTTTATTTTAGAATCAGACGACGACTCGTGCGAATTGAATAGAAGTATACACGGTGTGCTAGGATAATATATGAAGAAAATGTATGAAGTCCCCGGGATGATTCTAATTTATAATTTATTATCATCAGAATATGCATATGCATATTCTGCATATTATCATATGATAATACCCTCCAAAAGGCATATAGGGTAAAATCACGTATGTAAATCTGCCACTACCTCCCGGTCCAAAATTCATACTCCGTGAGACACATAATAAGAATTATTATTATAAGGAAGGAATATTGTTATATTTCGACCAGATGAAAGTAAATGAACTACAGTGAGTTAGGTATATTGAGTAGAAAGACAGATCACAAGATGTAGAACTTATGGTCGAGGTGTTACTGTTGGAACACCACACCATGTTTGATCGATAACTTTACCACTTACCTCCTTCCCTAATAGCAATACAAGAGCATCAACGGATATATACGACTTTAACAGTTAAAACAGAAGGAAGTGTATTTCCATGAACATGGCTAGCGGACAGACTACGTTTAGTGGTGAATTATACAAGTTGAGGTCAGTATTTTTTTAAAATTAATATTAAATTGAATTAGTTGGGGAATTTATATGCAAGTATAAAGTATACCTACGCATAGCATAGCGTAAATGTAACTTGCGATACAAATACATGTATTTTGTTGTACGTAAATGAATAGTCGATATCGTTTGTGAAATACTATCATGCTGCACCACACCTTATCTATAATATCTTTGTTATTGATAAGAGTCTACGGAAAGACGGCATTTTTTGAATTCGGAGGTCCGTATGCGCTAAATGTTGACGGTGGCATAGTTTTGGAAAGCGTGTACTTGGTTCATCAGACGTTTGCTGGAACAAGGCCGGTAGCGTAGCCAGTAGAGCGTACGCCTAGTATTCCGCATAGGTATCAAGTTCGAATCCCACAGCTTCTGTTATTTTTTCCTTTTTTCTACATACTTTAAAATACGTGTACATGGTATAAAATCTGCCAAGGAGGGCTAGTTTTGTCACAATTACTTATGTCACGGGTCAACGACAGGTTTCCCAAGAATATTTTTAGATTATTTAGATTACAGGATTTGTGTCACAGGATACAGGATTTGGTAGGTATAGCATATGCTATACCTACAGCTAGGCTATCAACGCTCTGACAAAAGTGTGATGAACTAAATATATGAATTTTAAGATTCAGGGGGTCACACTGGAGGAGTCGTATTGTGTAACTACTAATTTAACTAACTAGGTCATTGTATAACTATGTAAAGGTGTTGTGTAACTACTAGGTCATTGGCCTATTAACTTTGACTTTATATAAATTTACATAAACTACTGAGCCCCACAGAAGAAAAGACAGGACGACGCATACATATGGGGAGCACCAAAAATGAGTTACATAGTGTAATGAAGTAGAAATAATTACCACCTCATTACATTAAATTCAATTTTATTTTATTCACTCCGTTAATATGCCTCGAAAAATTTCATTTCTTTTTAGGTAAATATTGGTAATAAATTGTACATTCAGTTCTGCTTATAACGAGGTCATAAACAAACCCCATCTGGGTACCCCGCCGCCGTCAGTAGTTTTTCCAGTATCAGTAATCCGCGTAACCGTCACCTCAAGGCACCGAAATATCGGACAGCGCCACATGCGCTGCACTCCCAACGATATCAGTAGGTAGGGAGATCACGCGTCAACGCGAAAAAACCGTCCAAAATCATATAAAAGCAGCTCCACAGCACTGTAAAGTCAGTTAGCATTCTTCGCTAACCAAGCATTCTGCACCCTTCGGGTCGTCGCATTTTGCATCCTCCGCCTCCGCTAACCCAAAAGCATTCTGCAGTCTGCACCCTTCGGGTCGTCGCATTTTGCATCCTCCGCCTCCGCTATCCAAAAAGCATTCTGCACCCTTCGGGTCGTCGCATTTTGCATCCTCCGCCTCCGCTATCCAAAAAGCATTCTGCACCCTTCGGGTCGTCGCATTTTGCATCCTCCGCCTCCGCTATCCAAAAAGCATTCTGCACCCTTCGGGTCGTCGCATTTTGCATCCTCCGCCTTCGCTGCCGCTTTCGTTGCTGTTATTCTGTAATCTGACAAGTTGCGACTTGCCGTGATTGCCGCTACCTATCCCCGTCACGAAAGAAAAGTAAGTGTACTTTATTAACAAGCGCTAAGGAAATCCAGTCTCCGAACTCGTAGTTAAATACATGTGGAAATCGTGTGGGTTTACCCAATAGGCAATAGGTTGTAGTTCGGGTCGTAGCATCCTGCACCCTTCGGGTTGTCGCATTTTGCATCCACCCTTCTGCTGAGCATTTTGCATGCAGCAGGGACTCCACAGGCTACCTGGGTCACGCACGCAATTTTCACTATTCGGTCTTCGGCATTAATGTTAGATACACGTGGAAACCGTGTGGGTTCACTCAATAGGCTGTAGTTCGGGTCGTAGCATCCTGCACCCTTCGGGTTGTCGCATTTTGCATCCACCCTTCTGCTGAGCATTCTGCATGCAGCAGGGACTCCACAAGCTACCTGAGTCACGCATGCAACTTCCGACAAAACTAGTCCGCGTAAAGTTCTTCACATGGATATTCCTTGACGACGTCTGAAGTCGCAGAGGGGAAATATGCATAAAAAGCACTGTTGAGTTGGTTATGGTCGATCATAGGCGTGCGATGTAATTACCAAATAGCATTAAAATGTTTACATGAATGTATATACATGAATGGTAAAAGTAGAAGGTATGCATATTTTCAACACCAAGCTGATAATGAATGCAAGTTTCCACCCCACTCATGAAGTATTGTTTTCAGCGCGTTACCATTTTTTAGTGGGTGGTTCGCTAGTAACCATATTTCCCACAAGAAACAAAAATAAATATGTACAAAACAGCTAAGTAAGTAGCCGTGAAAAATAAACTTTAAAACGGAAAAATAAAATAAAAATACTTGCAATTGAAATATAATCATATTTATTGTGTAAGTATGTACCTACCTAACCTACCAAATCGTTAACACTCAACAAAGACAAAGATTATCAACAGACAAGCTTTGACAAAGATCAGAGCTTGTTTGTTAATAGGTACCTACATAACTAAACCGAGACTAAATATAACACATTTTTAAAAATCATTACTAATGCAATACATACATACCTACCAGCTTCTCGTCATAGCCGTGAAAAATAAACTTTAAAACGGAAAAATAAAATAAATATACTTGCAATACATATATACCTACATATATGTAGGTAGGTATATAAATAATATATAGGTAGGTACTGTAAGAGATGCAAACCTGATCCGATTCGATCCGAGATTCCGATCCCGATCCGAGAAATACGATTCCAATAAGTTGAAAAGAGATATACTGCGCCACAGCTGCCTTCACGTGCAAGAAATAAGCGGCGTAGCCGCTTTTAACTATAAAAATAAATGTTTACGGAATTGCCATAATTAAAGTAGACAAAAATAAATGTAAAAATGGCTAATATCTTGGCCTGTAATATATTATTGTATGCACAATTAATAATATAGTACTGTGGAATTTGATATTTTAATTGAATACTGAGAAGAAAAATTAATTACATGTGGCAACTGCGCGGAATCTTATATCCGGTCAGTCAACTACATACATATAATGAAAGGAGATTAAAGCATGTTAATACGACGAATGTTATACGACAGACTGCCGATGGTTGTCGATTGGTTTCGATCCGGCACGAATGCTAAATGCTTTTCCAGATGGTGTTGCATGTTTTCAACAGAAGTAAAAATATTATCTTAAAAAAATGTCAATTTAAAAAAATAAAAATTTAAAAATCTTCATTTTGCTCTTGATCATCGGAATCATCAGAATCGTCGTCATCGCTACTATCATTGCCAAGTTGAATTATTAACGGTTCTACTTCTTCCATGTGTTGGTCCGTTTCCCAAAAATTATTTTCTATATCGAGGACATGTTTACAACATTTTGCCCAATCTGCAGGTGAGACGGATACGAGACCCTGCTCAACCTGCTCGGTTAATTTTTTAATTGAAAGGTCTCCTGTAGTATTATGACTACGAATATAATCAGACTACGAATATATATATCAGTTGAGCCCATATTAATTCAATTGGGTTAAGTTCACACATATATGGTGGTGTACGTAGTGGATGATGTCCATGAGACCTAATTATTCTATCAACTACATAGTTTTTTTGGTCGCCCGGTGGTGTGTGCTGCTGTACCAACTGAAACAGTTCCCATTTTCTTTCCTTTGGATCATGGTTTATTCCTAAAAGTATAGAATACTGTGTTTCAATAAGTGTTTCATAGTTAGTAAGTTATTTACATAACACATAATGATGATAATTTTGGGTTAATTTGACGTCATTTATGGTTCTCTAACACTAAATTTACTGCCTATGTTTTTGATTACCATTACATTACATTAGTACCGGTTTTATGGAAAGTTGATATATTTACCTTTTTTTGTTAACCATTCAATCATTATTTTCTTGGTGGATGATTTGGTAGGAATTTTATCCTCTTGAACAGAATGATAAGGGGCATTATCCCAGACGATCACCGAGTTTGGCGGAATATTCGGCAACAATTTTTCCTCCAGCCATTTGAGAAAATTTTCTCTGTTCATTTGGCCATGGTAATCCCCACTACATTGGCCCGCTTTAAAAACTAAACTTGCATTGGGAACAAAACCTTTTTCCGACCCAGCGTGAACAATGACTAAACGACCTAAAATTTGGAAAGACTAAAGACACTGACGAGTTTAAAAATGATATTGGTACTATAAATTAATAACTATTTATCAAATATGCAATAGTTGATATTAATATTGTGAACAAATATTGACGTTATATTCACATACTTATTTTATTAGTCATTTATATACTTAAAGGTAAATTAACATTTAAAAAAATATATAACTTACCACTTGCCCTAATGTTGCTAATTATCCCAAATACGTCGTGACTTTGCCAACATTTTTTAAACGTGAGATCATTATCCACCCAGGTTTCATCAATGTAAATTATATCGCGTCCTTCTTCTCGATATTTTCGTATATTTCTAATATACTCATAGCGCCAATGAAGAACTGTGGGTTTTTCCATCAAAATTTTCCTTTTGTTTTGGCACTTTCTAAAATAAAATCCATTGGCCTTTAATAGCCTTCTCAATGTTTCGCGAGAATATGGGAAATCCATAATTTCGCGCAACTTATTTAATAGTTTCGTTGTGGTAGGGACAATTTTTTGTTCCAAATAAAAGTTTTGGATTGTGCGTCTTATGATTGCAAAATCTGCATCATCCTACTTGTCTCTAATAGACAGTCGAGGTCTCTTTTTACCCGGCGATGAAAGCATCTTATCTGGATTATCCTTTCTTCGTTCCTCATCTTCTTTGTGAATTTTTCTTACACTGTCCGGCGAAACTCCAGTATATAAGAAAACCCGATCAATTTTTCTTTTTAAAGGCAATTTAAATGCATTGTTTCTTGCTTCCTCGTCGCATACCCTATATACATTTGCAATTATCTCCTGTCTTTCCTTTTAAATATGGATTTATCTCGAAATCCATCACGAAAATAAATTCAAAGTAGGTAATTAAAACAAAAAAAGTATGTACGTCTAACACATGGGTTTAAAATAGTATTCACAACACAATACAAATTATAATGATCCACGTAAAATGCAAAACGGTACGACACTGCAGTAACAGGTGCACTTGTTTCCTATTGTCTTGGATTCCGCCAGCAGCCAACCACCAATCAGAGGTGTGATAGCCACGTGTTGTACTTGGTAGGGCGTGCTGATATGGCATTATTGCCAGCGGAGGAAAATTTAGGGTGATTTCCGTATTATTATTATATTAATTTATAATTTACTGAGAAAATAACATCGAACCAATAAAGCAAAATAATTTGTATATATATTATATATGTAGAACATTTAAATACCATTATTAAAGTATTAAAAATATTTAATTTAAAAATAAAAAAAATTAATTTCAAATATCAGGATTACAACGTGGCAACATGGCAATAAAAACCTAATTTTTTGCCCGCATTCTTTTCATCAAGGCAGACTCGTAAGGCGAACTTGTACATCATATCCGCGAAAGTTTGGATTTCCTACACGCTGCACGCTTTACTGTAGTATTATTGCTTCCTCCGCTTACTAAAGTAGTACCATTTATTTTCACTCGCCGCCCCTTTGTTATCCCGCTTTAAGCCTTTATTCGTAACGCTTTTCATCCCCATGAAGTAACTCGCTATAGGCAGACTGAATACCCTCTGTATATATGTAAATACCGGTGTGACCGAAATAATAAATCCTGTAAATAAAATCTGTTGTAATCATAAACCGGTGTTCTTCTTGAAGATAGGGTAATACAAGGCCTATCGGTGTATCACGTGACCTGGCTTCCGCCCTTCTCCACAAAAGTTATCCGGGGCCCCTACAGATACTGCCTGTAGGGAAAAGTGGTCTGTCTGCACTCTAAACAGACAGTGGCGCTCGAGATAAAACCTCCGCACCGAAGCTAAGAGCGTCACAATAGCTTCAGACGTATAAAAGAGATAGATAAATATGATAAATCCAGGTTTGTATACTGTATAATATCTTTTTAGCTTTGATTCAATTGAGGAGGATTCGGATAATGCCGCGTGGTTTAGCCTCATACAAAACTTACCCTTTGAGAAACTCGAAACACTTAAGAGCATGTTCAAGGATAAGTCAGCAAAACACGAAGAAATTGGTTTAAACAAGGATGAATTTTTGGATGCTATATGTCATTTATATGGTAGGTATATGCAGAGAGTAGGTAAGGTACTTATAGCCAAGAAGCTGTAATGCTAAAATGTCCGAGATGCCGTGGACGTCCGTCGGCTTGATAGATGGTGCGGAAGGTCCCCCTGAACCACTCGGTACCCTTTTTAGTTTATAGCTATTGGTGGTAATCTCTAGAATTTAGGACCTCGAGAAGGTCACTCCGAATGGACGCAATGTGAAACCTGTCCGTCGACTAAAAAATTACATTCTCATCAGACACCCAGTAGGTAACTGATTTTTTTAATTTTCTCTCTCTGAGATGTAAAGCCCCTTCAAAACTTTTGCTTCGAAATCCTACTAACATGCCATGAAGTTTTTGATAACGGTAGCAAGTGACTAGCAGCGGATTAAATTGGCATCCATTTAATGCTTCAAGGCAAAAAAGAATAACCTTATTAAAAATTAATATTTAATTTTTCATATCTGCTCATACTCATATGCACCTAGAGAAACCATAGTAGTGGATAAGCAAAGAGAGTTTGTTAAAGGACAGAAGTAACGTCATATGCTTAGAATGGCATGTAGATACCTCACCGCCGCCGGCCTCTTGTTATTGTTGACAACTGAAAACATTTTCGGAAGGGTCTGGTAATTTATGCCTGCTGAGACCAAAGCAGATAGTCTCTAAAGATATCTTCAGCCGAAGGGCCCAGAAAGAGAATTCTTCAGCTATTAGAAATAACTAGTGACTCCTAAATATGTTTTCAGCTGGCAGCAATGATCAGAGGACGCCGTTCCTGATATCTTTCGATGGATATATGCCATCCTAAGTCAATGATGTCACTTCAGTAACATTCTAATTTGTAGGTAACTCAAAATATTCACTGCAGAGTATTCTGTTATTCGACGAAATAGCTAAAATAGATCAAGTCACAATTACATGGAACAATTTTCTGGATTTCTTAATAGAAAATATAAGTGCAACGGAGGAGCCAAAGATTCGACTGTCTCTTAATAATATCGAACGAATTCCTCATGCTAAGGTAAGTACTTATGTAATACTCGTATAAAAGCACTATAATACTGAACTGACAATATATAACACGTATTTGTTATATATTGTTTCTAGAGGGAATCAGTTGTGAAAATCGTATTAATAGAAACAGAAAAATACTTCTGCTACGCCATAATATCCAAACATGGACGAATTGGATTATATGATGGAAATTTGAATTTCTTAACATCCTACCATGTAATCATGACAAGAGAGGACATATCGCGCTCTGAAGATGAACGGAGGCGAAGAAACAGATGGGTCACCGACGCGATATTTTGTCAGGATGTTCTGATGTTTATTATAACGAACACTGCAAGGAGTGTAATGATATACGAAGCTTCTGGTTTAAAACATGTACCTTACTGGTTAATATTGAGCACTCCGAATATCGTAGAGGTATAATATACTAACCCAGTTATTTTCATTTAATTTTCAAATGTGACCCCTTATCGTAATGGTATGGCAATATTTAAGGCAAAAATACGTTATCGGGGAGAGGGAATTACTTGCTAATTTGCGATATTAAATAATTCAGATTATATCTGTTTGGATGACCCAAGTATTGTAATTTAATAGAAAATGTATAACTATATACCTATATAATGGTTGGAGAGTTACAATTTATTTTGTAGTGTATGGCTTACAAACACTGCCAGAAACTCAATGAAGAGTATGGTGAAAGCATATTGTTCATGGGTAACTCTAATGGAGAAGTAATGTCTTTTACATTTTTACAACCAAAACATGGATTATTAAGACGAAAGTGTAACGACAAAATAAGTTTGTTCTACTGGATTGTAAGTAATTTAAACGAAAGTTAAGGAGTACTAAAATTTGTTTTTGTTTAAGGAATTGCCAAATGAAAAAGATTATATTTTGGTAAAATCACACGGAACTCTTCATAGAAACAGCATCAGACATATGTTTTACTGTGGGCTGAGTGATACAGTTTTTAATTGCTGTGGAGATTCAGATGCATCAGTTGTCCAAACACATATTTCGAATACTAAAAAGGATTACGTATTTAAAATGAAAAGGGTAGGTAGTGCTTAATAAATTTTGAAATAAGACGTGTAGATATTTTTCTGTTCCTCCTTAGGGTGCAAGTTGTTTTGTGTTAAGCAGATCCCTAAAGTTACTGATAACTGGAAGTGATGATGGAACTATAAGGCTATGGAATTCTGTAGTAGTTTCTAAACCCGTTGCTATCCTTTTCGGCCATCGATGTGATATAGTTGACTTGCTGATAATGGATAAGCAGCAGCTTTTGTTAAGTTGTTCTAGAGATGGGGTGAGTTATTTATTTATTTATGACAAATATTTTTTTCTTATTATAAAGGGTCTGTTTATATCGTTTTCATATATTATATATATTTTCTAGGTAGTTAAATTATGGGATATGAAGGAACAGAAATGCCTGCAAACTCTAAAAATAAAATTTCCATGTTTTGATATTAAAGGAAAAATAATTGAGTGGGGTATTAGCAGTATTTTTCCGGGTCCAAGAAGACGATTAGGTGGCGACTCGTTAGTAGAAGACTCGAAGAAGAAAAAAAAAGAGTTTTTTAGTATAGAGGATCTCACTGAACGAAAAGAGGAAGCAGATGAATATTTTGAACGGTACGTAAACCTTCAGAGTG
>CAXKVY010018550.1:130000-142500 GCA_964058915.1 Tetropium fuscum | reverse complement strand
GCTTTAAAATCCACCCTAAACTCTATTTTTATGTCTAGCACAGCCTCTGTCAGATCATCAAATTTTGCCCATATTGCCCAAGCTGTTTTTCTTTCCTTTGCCAAGAAATGAGGAAGTGGTGTCGCATCCAGTTAGTGCATGAAACATTGATAGACATACTGACTTTCGTGGTCCAAGTCCCTTTGAAATTTCATGTGCAGGTATGAAAGAAAAGTTTTTGCCAATGCCAAATGCTATCCATAAATATTTAAACATTATTTCATGATAAAACCCTACTGCCAACACTAAAACATCAGTGTCAACTGTTCGGATTATTACAGATTCGCAACCGTCCTGAACGACATGAAACGTATGAAGCAAAATTCTAACATCAGCCTCTTCATGGGAACAGGGAGAAATTAACTTTAGATCTCGGTTACTAGCAGTGGAATATTCCAAGTTTCCAGAAGTTACGATATTCTCTTTTTCGATGTCAGTCGTTACAATATCTCTTTTCCGATATATTTAAAAAAAATTATTTTTTTTTAATGGGACACCCTTTATATTCATACCCTAATCGACTAGAAATTTTTTCCTTCTTTCTTTTCTGTTAGCACCACGTTAATGAGCGGAAAAATACTACTAGTTAGTATTGCCGACTTGAGTTTGTTCACCCTGTATAAATATATACATAATGTTTAAGATATATTATTGTTAACATCTAACAGATATAATATACATTACCTTCAATCTTTCACACATATTATAACAGTAGTTTTTGCTCGTATTATAGTAAATCACCTATTTTTTTACTTTTTCAAGGTTGTGACCAAAAAAAAACTGGCACTATATCACTATCTATTTAGTGTTAAACATTTTGTAAGCATACCAAATCTCACGTTAGTATCACAAACTGAACGATTGTTGTGGCTATCAACCGCACTATAACGAGATCAGACGCAAAAATGTTACGTCAACATTTTTTCTCCTCGATTCAGCGGTTTGCGATGCTGATGTTTGAACATACCGACAGCAGCCACATTTTGGAATCAGTTCAGGGGCTGCAGGTCCAACCGCCTCACCTTCGCCATATATTGTGCACTTGCATAATTTTAAATTAAAGAGCTAAAAACCTGATGGCATAAGCTACAGTTAACGATGACAAACAAAAGATATATTATATCTATGATTTCTATATCAAAAGGTACCGAAATCGATGTTCCTGTAACATTTTCGTGAACCGTTCTTACCTAAGTATGGGACTTGCTGTGAATGAACTGGAGCAAATATTGCCAAGCTTAGCAGCATAATAGTTGTTAAAATGAGCTGTCCACAATTCAGAAACATTTTTGTTTCCCCAAAGGGATCCATCCAAAAGCTAGTTAGTATTGAAATGGATATCACTAAAATGAAATGTTTTATAAAATATCCTTTGCACTTTGTTTCTGTTTAGTAAACGTACTCAGAAATGGGGTGAAGAATATTATATCGTGTATGTTGGATATTCTTTCCAGATTAAAAACTATCATGAATATTGATGGACGCTTCTTGTTAAATAGGCTCTCATCTTTGAATACGTCAACATCCAAAACGTGGAATTCTGATGATTCGAAATATAACTAAAAATATAATATAATAATGCCACATAATTCATAATGACCAAGTAATGCTATAGCGAATTCAATTCAAGGCTGGATGTTACTAATTACTCATTCTTGATTTTCCTAATGCACACAGAATGCTACGATAGCACGCAGCAAGGATATATACGTTTTTATAAACGTTGATTTAACGTTAAAGCAAATACGATATATTAAAATAATCAACGTTGTTTTTAATCTATTTCATAATAGTGCAGTTAGCTTTATGTATTAACCATATAGTTCATTAATAACGCTCAAACTTACTTCAAATAGCTACTAGTATATCGTCAGTATTGCTCTTAGAGAAGTATATACTTAAAATTATGGTAATAACAAGGTGAAATGAGAACCTTATTGACAAGTTTGTACCCTAAAAGCGAAGTAGTATATGTTATTCTAATACTATAGAACTTAATACTCCGTATTGCCAAAAGATTTATTAGTAAGAGCCGTAAGTGGAAGATGTTCTACAAGAGCTCAACTTTGTCGGTTTGCAAATTCAAACTGGCCACTTGCTGGTAGCTGGTACTTACCAAAGAACTGTCATTAGCATTAAACACCAATTTAATGTCGCTAGAATCCTTCATAAATCCGAGAACCAGCTGACATTTATGGGTATCTCTTGGCCATTTCCCCATATCGTTATCATTACACCATGCCTTCATATGCACAGAAGGATTCCACTCTACGAGTCCAGTGGAGTGGACAACCATCATACTGTCTCCTAATATGTCTTCATCAGAAATGGCACTACAAATAATTGTAATTCTATGATAAGCATAGGTACATTATAAAGGTAATCAAGCAAGAATAGACATACTTGAGCAGAACCTACTTAAGGAGTGCTAAGGAAGGCCGCCAGATTTCTCTTCTAAAAATATGTAAAGTGTTCATGTCGCTGTAAGCAGCCGAATCCCAGACCAGTTTTTCGTCATACCATGTCTGAAAATAGCATTGAGATTAGAAGAAGAATGTATAATAAATTTTATGACATACCAATTTGCTCATACCAATAACTTCAATAGTTGATTTATATTCATCCTGAAACAAAACAGATCTACAGAAAATATTCATTTATGTACCGGACTTTCATTTATTCTCGATGCCCACGTGATCATTTTATTTCTTTTTACTATAGTGGTTCAAATTCTATAAGTCGGTATTTAAGAATTTACCATGTAAATAACTAAATAAAAGTCCATATCAAATGTCAATTCATAGATTTCATGGTCGCTCCACATGCGCGTGGGTTTCTGGATTAAATGAAAGCCCAGTATATATATATATATATATATATATATATATATATATATATATATATATATATATATATATATATATATATATATATATATATATATATATATATATATATATATATATATATATATATATTGTAATATTTGATTTTTATAAAAGGCCCCACTCTTAGCCAATTGTTATAATATTTAAGATTTATATTATACTTAGTGACATTTTAGATTAAGATTCTGATATTGATTGATAGAAAACTAGCTTAGACTATACTTACTTTGGTGACCTTATGTGTCCTGGAATCATTTTTTTATGGGTGCCACTTCATTATTGAAATGAGGAATTTTGATTTATAATATATAAAATTTAATTAATATGAAATTATTTAGCTTGGTCAGTCACTGTATATTCTAGAGCTACGAAACATCTGTACCAAGGGGAGTTCAAAACAGACTTGCGTTAAGTGGTGAAATTGTTGATTGGTTTTAAATTATTGTTTATCTGATTGAAAATATCTGTGGCAAAATCTCATTCATTTGCTTGGAAGAAAAGATTGTATCCAATTTTAAAGTGATAATGATATTTATTATTAAATCATGTGATTATATTCGAACACTTGCAACTAAAATTTCTTAAAAATTATCCGAACTAAAGAACTTAGAAACTATTAATTTACATGGGATATCAAGAATCCTGGGCGAACAAATAAGAAATATTGTGCAAATTTGCAACGGGAATAGGTTTCAATAAAGCATGTGAGTTATTACCTCACTCTCATTATGTTAATCCTTTAAAACCTTTGAGGTCAATGACACTTTCGATCTGACAAACACTACACTTGTTGAAATATTGCGATGTGATTCGGCATCTCGTACTTCTCGTTCAACTCCTGCAATCTCGTTCTGGATGCAAAACAGCTGATGAATAATAATATCAATGGGACAGCAATTACTTCTCCATCGAATTATCTGATAATTTCTCTGGTACTTTGTATTATCTGAGCTTTTCTTGATGATGCTTTTTAACCCATACACACTTGTGTAAGATGAAACATATTTAAAATATTACTAGCAATAGTTTGTATTTACCGCTGGTTGATTTCTAAACTTGATTTACACTTTTCTTATTTTAAAATACAAAATTTATAACAATTTTTAAGAGATATCAAAAATTACGTGGCTACCTTTGGGTGGCGTAGCGTCGTCTTTCTTAGTTGTTGTTTGTAGGCAAGGAAGTCAGTTTATTTAAAGCAATGCACTGCTTCCTGGTTACTACCCCTACTTTCAACCTAACACATTTTATTCTACCAATCACATGAGTTCATAATTTATATTTTTAATAATTCAACAACAGATATTACTCAAACTTTATCACTACACATATTTTCAATCAGTAGGTACACATGTTTATCTATTTCATACGTCTGATGCACTTGTACCTCCATTTTGAACCACCTCCCTGACTGTCTGAAATACGTTTTTCTTCGAGGCTATAAAAGCGTTATAACCTCGTTAACAACTTTTTTGTGTGCTTACATGGCAATATTACTGAATTTAGACTTACTTTATTATAACTATATGTTTGATAAATTACTAGGTTATTTGTTGAAGCTATTTATAGGTATGCTCTTTTTAATTTTCGTATTAATTTTAACTGAGTTATTAGTGAAAATAGATTGTAGCCAATCAAGGAGGATTATAGACTAACAGGATTGCTTATCGGCCACGTGTTGTTAGTCAAGATCTGACGTCAGCGGTTAAGTTCGGCCGGCATCCTTTTGCGCCAACGGTCGATTCCAAATTGATGATAGGCTTCTCTAGGCACGATGTTAATGGACAAATGACACACTATACTGTATCCAACGAGAGAATGGACTTGCACTCGAGCGAAAATTCGTCTGTTTTGGTCAGATCTCCGCCCCTTAGAACATTAGTTCAACGCCCTCAACGTCTTAATTGGCTCAGCAGGTAGCCAGGGCCGGCGCCTGGGTCCGATACCTACCTGTTACCTAATTATATAAAGTACCTACTACTGCCTACCTATTCACAGTTTGTATCTGTAGTCTCGCAAGTACGGTTATTTTCGAATGACGGTCCTGCGTAGCTCGTTACAGAGCCCCTCCTCTTTAGTCGCCGATGCGCAAAGCAAGTCCATTCTCTCGTTGGATAGAGTATACACAAACGCCGGGAAATACACCGGTGGGGCAATGAACCTACGCCGTACGTATCCGCTGACGTCAAAAGCGTGGTGGGGGCCTACGAGATTTGTCTAACGTTGCTCTTATGGGGATAAGCAATCCTGTTTAGTCTATAATCGTTGGTAGCCAATCACGTTCACTTTACAGTCACATGTCTGATAGAGTGTTCATGCTCCATGTTTCTTATATTAAATATAGACCATCTTTACAAAGCTATAACTTTTTTAGTTATAAATGGATAGCGAAGGTTTTAGACTTGTTTTAATCCTACACTTCAGTTTTAAATATCGGTATGAAATTAAAGCACCATATACAGAGTGATAAGAAAACTGTATGCTTTTTTTAATTCTTCAATCTACTGTCTCGGTTTTATCGATCACCCTGTACATTCTTCTAATGGCATAATTGCTACCAACAGGTTTCCATCTACCGTTTTTTTGAATTTTGACTCTATTTGTGTAGGTCAAAAGCAAAATGATTTATTTATTTACACCTGTTATTTATCTAAAAATTTATGAAGTAGGCACTTTTGATGAAATTGACACTTCTGTAATATCTCATAGTGATATTTTGGCATACTTAAATCAAAAAGCCTCGCGTAGAAAATGCTATTCCTGGAAGGTGTATAGGTATGATTGAGTCAGGTGTTTCGCGTCGCGTTGCTAGGCATTTGAATCTATGTGTTCTGTAAATAGTGCTTGGAAAAGATACGTCGAGAATAATACCGCAAAGTATACCTATGGTGGATGTAGACAGCGTTGCACAGCTCCTGAAATTAGTCCAATAAAATTAAGTGAATTTTAAGCCCAACTTAAAACTCATCTGGGACAAGCTCATTTTAGCTTAATTGTGTTCACTAGGGGGTACTTTTTATGTACCTAAAAGTCCCCACTGATCCCTCGAGCTAAACTACACCAAAACCAAGCTCAAGAATTTTTTAGAGGCATAATTTTATGCTCTTTGAAAAATGAAGTGTTGAAGTTTTGTCGAAAAGTTTAAAATCAGAAATTGATCTTTTGGGGGTGGTTTTGAGATCGTTTGGCTCGGCGGATCACTGGGGACTTTTAGACACATTGGAAGCCACACTAGGGTACACAATCCACGCTAAAGTCAGCTTGTCTCAGATTTGTGTTAGGTCGATCTATTATTTTTACTGGTCTAAATGGGCAGATTGTTAAGGCGAAGTGTTTAGGACTAAAACAATTCGAAAATCCATTTATAAATCAAAATTGCTCTATATTTAGAGGTAGCTTTTAAATGATTAGTAGCATAAATAGTTATTAAATCAACCACATAAAACCTGTTGCTCATCAGTCACAAAAAATAAGTGTTTCGATTAATAAAATTGGCTATTAGATATTAGAGTGATGAAAATGTGTAAATACCAAGTAAATATTATTTATATTAAGGATCAGAGTGATGTAGGTGATGGTAGAGTCATTCTTTACTGGTCTAACATATGGATTGTATTTGTCCAACAAGTCCTTACGTAGTTTCTCGATCTGAGTCAACTGCTTTGGAATCTCCTAAAAAAATATGTTACTTTATAAACATGTAATTAGCAATAATCAAGTATTAACCATAATTTCATTAGGGCGTTCGCAATCAAAGTACCATTTAGCTTCAATCCCCGACCATGTACTAAAACTAATTACAGATAGAGGAAGAGGATCCGGGTCTATCCATGATAGAAATGGTAGTTCTTCACCTTCTTTACCAAGCTCTATATTTCCCTCTAAAAAGTGTCATGGGTAATTAATTCAATGCCAATATAATTTGTTTCCTGCATTATAATATATACGTGTAGTAAAGGCAGTCTGGGTGAGTATGATATCATGTAATTTTTTTCCTGTACGTTGGTATGATAATAATCTTGATATTGATATTTGAAGGTACTCTGGTGGTAGTTTACAAGTTTATTAGTCTCTAATTTATTTTGGCATGACATCATTAACATAATCTCCTTTCTTTAAGTCTATATTTTTATAAATCCTTACCTAAAACCAGTGGCGGCTCTTCGTATGTAGCAACTGGGACCGGCCTTTACCATAAGATTTGGCTCAAACTGTATATGTTAATGTCTACTATTCTACTTCTAAACTAAATAAACAATTGGTAGTAAACTACTCGTAATTTCCAATTACGTATGAGGTCCTATTACAATTATCAAACATAAAAATAAGCGAATAAAATAATTCCACACCTTTCACCAGCGCAACATGCCCCGCTGTTACTCCCCACCACAAGTTTCTAGACTTTTACATCGTGTCATTCACTCCTATAATAGGCCTATACGTTATGGTTCCCGTCCGCGTGAGGTGGTTAAAATAACGTGATTGATTTGAGCTTGTGCTAAATACAATCAACGAGCAGTGTCGCAGGACAGTAGGGAAAACCTGGGGAATGAAACCCAGGGTGGTCCTGTGGATTTACACTGCTATCATAAGACCAATGTTGGCCTATGGAGCTGTTGTCTGGTGGCCCAAGAGTCAACAAATAACAGCAAAACTCAAGCTAGGCCAGATACAAAGAGTTGCCTGTCTGAGCATAACCGGAGCCATGCGAACAACACCAACGAGAGCAATGGAGATAATGCTGTGTCTCCCACCACTAGACCTACATCTAGAAGAAGTGGCTCTGACTACCATGACTCGCCTTAAATCTGTTGGCATACTACCAAATGCAAGCTGTGACCAAACCAGAAGCCGCCTGTGGACTGAGGCTGTCAGAAAGATACCCCTTTTACAGGCATGTGCTGATGGTATTCCGCCTCGGCTTGTCTTTGATAAACCTTACACCATACACACTACTGGTGAAGACGAGGCCGGCGTTGAAGGTGTAAACTATGTCTTCACGGACGGATCAAAGAAAAAGGATGGAGCAGGCTGTGGTATATATTCCAGGAATCTGCGACTCCGATGCAGCTGGACTATGGATAAAAATGCCAGTGTAGTACAAACAGAACTCGCTGGTATAACCATAGCCGCACAAGAGATTGCTCGCAGAGAAATAACGGGCAAGACAATAAGAATCTGCACAGATAGTAGACAATCACTACTGGCCCTGAAAAATTATAAAATAACTAAAGGATCAACATGGGAATGTCACCAAGCACTTGTGAGAGCATGTCAGATGAATAACATCTGCCTATGCTGGGTCAAAGGACACTCATAATGCAACGGCAATATAGAAGCTGACAAACTGGCCAAGAAGGCAGCCAACCTGAGTATCCTTGGGCCTGGTCCTTCAAGTACGCTACCAGTTGCAGCGAAACTTCAATTAATAAAGGAAAACACCCACATAAAATTTAAGACGTTATGGGATGAAACAAGCAGCTGTCAGCTGGCCAGAAATCTCTTGAGATATCCCAGCGAAGAGACGGCGAGGAACTATCTGGCAATGTCCAGGGGTAAACTGCGATTTGTTACAGGAATCCTAACCGGACACTGCCGGGTAAGGAAACACCTCTATAACATGAGACAAAGTGACACACCCATCTGCAGAGGATGTGAACAAGAAGATGAAACGATCGAGCATGTACTTTGCGAATGTCCTGCCGTGTCATCGACCAGAGAATCCATATTGGGGGAACGTTGGCCTTCTATGGCCAATTTGAGGGAAATGCCCCTGGGCAACATCATCACCTTTTGTACAACATTGGGCTGGTTGATGACCTAGGGAGACATTTCCCTCACGGAGGAAGCACAAGGGGCCCAATGGGGCCTAAGTGCAGCGGATCTCGATCCGCACTCCGGACATATTCCAGATTCCAGAAATACAATCAGTTTCGCCGTAAATGTAACGTTGTTTGTGTTTTGAACTTGCAACGGTCCTACTACCGAATATGAATTCTTGGTTATTCGTGAGATTAGGTAACTAGTAAGGTTTTTAAGGCTTAAGGACAAGGCAGGTAGGGTGAAATTTCTTGGAGAAGATACGTCTCGTCAACATCACGGATTCGCCCATCGCGTTTTATTGTCGTCAGCACACCAGTGCGTGTCGTGTAAATTAATTCGACAAATTTTTAATAGTCGGCCAACACCAAAAATCGAAGAAAGTTTGTACTGTTGCTTTTATTGAGTAAGATTTGCTAAGAAACGCCATTTACTTAATGTCAGCAACCCAATAACAGCAATATTCGCTTACGGTGGAGGCATTCCCCCCTCTCCTTTACCTAATTCCGAGTAATCGCTACCTGCGCGCTGAATTCTGATTAACGCACCTTTTGTAATATGTATCCAGAATGAATGGGGATCCAAAGCTGACAGCAACCCATCGACTCTCAGTGAGGCTTTAACTTCAGATTTCTGCTTTCGGCGAATGTCACAGAACGTATTGCCCCCAGCACCAATTACAATTTCATACACGGGATCATCTTTCTTTGCGTGTTCGGATGGCGCCAGAAGAATATGAGCATCGCTGGGTGCCATAATTGAGAAATGGAAGTCCAAGACCATGGAGCTGTTACCACCTGGAAACTCCTCCAATTTATAGAAATCCCTGTATACGCTGCCAGAGCGGGAATAGTGAACTCTGCATCTGGTAAAATCTGCAAAATGCAATATTGCCATAAAAATATAAAAGAAACATTTCGGAGGTAGATAATAAGAAACTATTTATGAATATTGACGAAAAAATGTTACTTTAAAATTACTTATGTCAATATCAAGTTACATATTGTATTCTTGGTTATCTACACAGTTAAATCTCGCGACAAGCTTTTATATCATATAAATTTTATTGTGTAACGTAATAAATTGATGGGTTTGAATTAATTGGATTAATGGGTTTATTTTCTTCTTCTTAGAGATTTTCAATAAAAGCTTGTTTTTAAAAATGCTTTTTTACTGTTAATTTATTTTTCGTTTTTTAGTTATCGCTGGACATGTTTCCAAGTCTGTTCATTTCATTTAATGCGTCAGTGTTGCATGGTCGTTTGCCTGTTAATTTAGTACAGTCAAGTTCTTCAATAAGGAGACCTAGATTTGACTCTACTTAACTCTACTTATTTCAGCTTAAAGCTTACTTGTGCCTAATGAAACACAGTTTCGGATTTTATTTAGGAGCTTTTCTCTCTTACACATCTTGCAAAACAATGCTGTTGACGCCCATCTCGCCACATTGCACAAAAGTCGTAGTATGAAGCCTGCCAAGGCGTACTTTTAAAATTCAATTGCAAGATTTGACCGGAACAGTTCGATCATAATCGGAGACTCCACAAACCCCGGGATAACAACATTTCAGACGGATTGGAGCAACTAAATTTTTGATCTCCATCTTACATCCGCCATCCTGAATTGTTTTTATTTTGACGCCAGCAGTTGACCCTTGTCGGTACCTACCTAACATTTGTTCGAGCACCACCAAACTGTTGCTAACCTTTGCCGAGTTTCCTTTCATTTGATACCCTTTCATTTGATACCCATATCACGGAAGTGCATATAAAATAACTATTCCGCCATCTTTGGGAGTCCGCCATATTGGATTTAGAGTGACGCCATTTTATTTCTTTCCAGCGAAACCATATCATGGAAGTGCATCAAAAATAACTAGTCCGTTATCTTGGGCGGTCCGCCATATTGGATATAGATTGACGTTACTAAACATGCATTGTCATCCAAACTAAACGTGTATGCAAAATTTCAGCTCAATCGGTTGAGGATAACTGCTTTAAAATTCAGTTGCAAGATTTGACCCGAACAAAGATACATAGTTACATACATACCTACATAGTAAGTTAAATAAAAGCTTGTAACTTGTAAAAAATATAAAGATATTTTCTGTGCCGGTAACTTTTATTCAAGTGCATTCATGTGAATTTATGGCCAAATTACAAGTTTTCAGTATTTAAATAGGAGACCTCGCGAGCAAGTAAAACACACAGAGATAATATATCTGTTGTAAAACAACAATAGTTAGGACCAAGACAACAATAGCGCCATTTTATGACGCAGATTGGGAGTACAATTTGAAGTAGTTATAACACTTGATCACTAATTAAACATAAAAGTTGAAATGACTATTATTTTTATCTCGTACAATACAACCAACACAGGCTTTGCCCAACTTCTTGCCACATAAAATTAGTATGTCATGTCTGATAGTTGTGACAATTTTGTCATAATTATATATACTTCATATCATCGTCATATACTTTATCCACTACGCTTATATGTCTATTATTCCTTCAAAAACTGATGTATGATGGTGCTCATTACATCTCAGTTTTTCATTACACAATCATAGAGTACACTTATTGATCACCGTTGCTAAGCGTCTTTGCGCGATTTTTTATTTGTATTGCGGCAACCAACTATACACCTAAAACAATGATCAGTTGCCTATGTGGCAAGTCATGTGTCACTAACTTGTCAATGCTCAAATTTGGTGAAAATCACTGGAAATGTTTGGCGATTCAGACGATAAATAAAGTCATTATTAATCACTCCTACAATAAACGATTTCTCTAATTGTAATGTTACAATAAATTATTATAATAAATAAATTCAACTTAAAGGTTCGCAATATTCGTAAATATTTTACAATTTTGTGGATAAGGTATCGTATGTATTTTATTTTTGAATAATGACTATTACTATAAAACATCATTTCAAACTTCATACTCGTGAAGTAATAGCTGTCATTATTCACTAATTAGGTAACTGGTGTATTTATTACACCACTAATTAAGTAAGGTGGTGTGTCTATTAAGTACACCATTAAATACATAAAAAGCAGAAACTAGATATTTATAGCCGTTCAAAATTCGAAATACGAAAGTAGGGCTTCGAATGTCATAGCATTTTACTCAGAAATTAGGTAGAGTGCACTTTTCGAAAATGTACATAGGCAATAAACTGGCGCAGTATCCCAATTTGGTCCAGCTCGGCAAAAGTAGGCGTGGTGTAACGATCCAGTGGCGTCTGTACTGAACCGCCCCAAACACGTTGTTTGTTATAAATAAGTTGTTCATGTACATGCATTTGATTTTTATTTCTTAGTGTTCGTAAATCAATTTGTAAAGTAGACTGAATGTGTTCTAGTATAGTTTTCAGGGGTTTTTCGTTAAATAACAGGAATTTAATCCATATAAAGGTGTATAAATAAATTTAGGTTATGTTATTTTTTTACCTTTATTACCTTATCTTTACTGTTACTTTAATTTATTATTCGGTCTTTATTTCAGGACTGCATTGCGTAAAATGCCCCCGAAAAGATCACTTATTGGTAATGGACAAGTAGTTCATTGCCAAACAACATAAGTTATTATTGCTAATGTTTTAGATTTTATGGGAAAAGAGGCAACTACTTTATCTCACGTTGAAGAGGCAAGTGATGGTCCCTCTATTCTACTTTGTAACTTTTTATCGCTGCTTATCGATTATTAAAATCCACTGACATCCGACAGAAGTTATAGAAAAGTTTCT
>CAXKVY010018550.1:77500-125000 GCA_964058915.1 Tetropium fuscum | reverse complement strand
CGCGGTTTGTTAAAATCTAGTTGCGGATGTACGACGCTGGCGCATACGCGGTATGGACCTTGCGTTAATCCAATGAAGGTGTATCTGGGTTCCGTGCAGTTGACTTTTCTTTGAGAAAGTAAGGCGTCTTGTTCTAAAATGGCTACTTTCAAATCGCACTTCGTTTCGGGGTACACATTAACGTCTATTGATAAGCTCCCATAACTAGATAAGTTGGCTTGGATTGCAATCACTTTAGGAAGGATCTTGGCATTCTGTATCAAGGGCATGACATCGGAGCAACCTAATAGTAAGGAAACATCATCTGATTGGCCTGACTGAAATAACGCAACGCAGTATCTGTACCTATGCTGGTATTGCAGCTGTATCGAATTAGGTACTGTCACACGCAGCACCTTTGGATCTGACAAATCGGAAGAGTTGCATTTCAAGGGATTTGACTCTACTAGGATCTCATTAGGACCTTCCTCTTCGTATACAATTATAGCATCGCAACTGTATGGGGAAGCCTCTTCTTCTACTGCCCAT
Organism: Tetropium fuscum; assembly: GCA_964058915.1. Classification (NCBI taxonomy): domain Eukaryota; kingdom Metazoa; phylum Arthropoda; class Insecta; order Coleoptera; family Cerambycidae; genus Tetropium; species Tetropium fuscum. The sequence continues at coordinate 124,472 of CAXKVY010018550.1, read as the reverse complement.
TGTAATATAACATTGTTTCCGTCATACTTGAAGTCCTTTAAGTGGATTGTCGCTTTATAAGGCGTGTATAGTGGCGCTATTGGATTTTCTTGTTCTTCTTCTCCACACAAGAGACTGTCGGGTGGTACCTCCATTAACAATCCATTTTCTAAAGATGGGGGAGTCGTACAAATAGCAGTGGACTTATCCTCTTTACTAAGACTAGAATTATTCAACCACGCAGCGAATTCGCTTAGACTGCAATCACAATTCAAAGGATTGTCTGACAGAGTGAAGTGTTTAAGTACTGTGTTAGGTTTTAAGGCATCACTGGCGACTATAGAAATATCATTATCATCAAGCTCCAAGCTTTTTAAATTCTTTAACGGTAGCACAAGATCTGCTGTAAGGGCTCTCAGGAAGTTGTGCCTTAAATCTAGATCTGTTAAATGATCCAAGTGCGCTAGAGAAGCCCCAGATACCGCTACGATCCTATTATGGGCAAGCTCTAAGTTAACTAACGACGTGAGGTGATTAAACGCGTGGTCTTCTATAACGTCAATTTGGTTGTGCTGTAACCGAAGCGAAGTAAGGTTTATCAAACCTTGCAGTGCACCCATTTTGATGCTGCTTAGGGAATTGTGGGATAGTTGGAGGTCTCTTAGTGATGACATTTTCGGAAAAGTTTTAGGTCCTAATGGACCGATTAGGGAATTTTCCGAGACGTCCAACTCCTCGATTGTTGACGCAGGATGCAGCCTGCTGATGACTAGTATTGGCAAGTGGTTTCCTCTGAGTCGGAGTATCCTCAGTTGTGGGAGGTTGTCGAAGGTAGTGGGTGATATCTTGGAGATAATATTTTCACTAAGATCTATAAACGATAGGTTTCGCAAGCCCTGAAAATAAAAGAATGGAATGAATAATCTTAATTTAATTTATCAGTAAAACTTGTTTGTGTTTATAACAGTTTTTAAAACTGTTGCCTGTTTATTTATTTCAATGTTTACCTTAAATGAAGCTCCGTCTAATGATTTCATCTTGTTCCAAGAGAGGTCCAGCCTGTCCAGCTCAGGAAGGGACATCAAGGCTTGAGTGGGAACGGAAATCAGTTGATTATTCGGTAGGCCCAAGGCCTGCAAAGGGGATGCTAGTCCTTGAAATGCGGTTTGGTGTACTTCCTTGATTTCACCGGAAGACACAACGAGGCCGTGGAGAGCTACACCTTCTAACAATGGCTCAGAGATGATGGTCACATTTTGCACAGTGCAGTCTAGTAGGGAAACGGAGGCTGTGTTTAGGGAACGTAATGTGCGACCTAGAGGGAATAATAAAGAATATTTAATATATATTGTTTTTCCTGAATTATATAGATGTTAGGGATTTACGGCCTGATTTTATTTCCAAGCTACTTGACTTGACTTGACATGAACCCAAGTCAAGATCAAGTCTAACATGAGCAGTTGACTGCCAAGTCAAGTCAAGTAGCTGCTATTAGTCTGAGAGCTGGCTACGGAGGGGTAGGTGTGACCGGTGAATTGGAAATTTTATCGTTTACAAGTTCCATTGTTACCGACATAGCGAGAGGCGGGCCGCCAGAAGGCACCCTGGAAGAATAACGCGAGGGTAGAGGGTTAAACATGCATTTTTTTTACGTAAACTAATTGATAAGGTGCAATCCTGAACATTTGTAGAATAACCGGAGATAGCACAAGTAAGTAGGAAAAAAATTACTTATGTCAATATCAAGTTACATATTGTATTCTTGTTTATCTACACAGTTAAATCTCGCGACAAGTTTTTATATTATATAAATTGTGTAACGTAATACATTATTGGGATTAAATTAATTTAAAGGTTATTTTCTTCTTTTTAGAGCTTTTCAATAAAGGCTTCTTTTTAAAAATGTTTTTTACTATTAATTTATTTTTCATTTTTCAGTTATGCTGGACATGTTTCTAAGTTTGTTCATTTCATTTAATGCGTCATAGTTCTTCAATAATGAGACCTAGATTTGACTCTACTTAACTCTACTTATTTCAGCTTGAAGCTTACTTGTGCCTAATGAAACACAGATTCGCGTTTGATTTTGGAGCTTTCCTTCTCTTAGACAGATTGCAAACCAATGCTATTGACGCCCATCTCGCCAAATTACACAAGTCGTAGTAAGAAGGCGTACTTTTAAAATTCAGTTGTTAGATTTGACCAGAACAATTCGACCCCTAAATCGTAATCGGGGACTCCAAAAAACTAAGGGAGAAACTAAGTTTTTGATCTTAGAGCTTAGATTCGCCATCTTGAATTTTTTTCTCGCCAGCAGTTGACCCTTGTCAACATTTGTTCGAGCACCACCAAATTATCGCTAACCTCTGCCGAGTTATAACTCTTTTTAAAACTGGTATAGTGGCCATCTTGTTTTCCACCATTTTGAATTTTTTCCCGTTGAACCTTTTGATTTGATATCCATATCATGAGGGTGCATAAAAAATATAGTCCACCATCTTTGGGAGTTCGCCATATTGGATTTAGAATGACGTCACTTAGCTAACCATGCATAGTCATCCAAACTATACATGCATATAAAATTTCAGCTCAATCGGTTGAACTACTTTAAAATTCAGTTGCAAGATTTGACCCGAACAAATATACATAGATACATACATACCTCGTTGGACCATTTCACGTCGCGTGCAATAAACATTTACTTTTTGCACTTGTTGCATGAATAACTATTATGACATTCATTAGTAATATACACAACTCTTATATAGTATTGTGGAATTTGACACTTTAATTGAATATTGAGAAATGTGCGAATTACATGTGGTAACAGCAATAATTGTCCCTTTAGGCGGTCAGTGAAATTTGTATACATTTTATACAGACATTGTACAATTTTACTACTGTAATTGTTTTCTGAAATTTTATCTATAAAATATTGATCTGATATCGATACTGCTTTGAAAATGTAACTACAGTATAGGATGATTTTTAGCTAGTATGTAATTTCCTCTTTCTAGTTTAAATACATAGAGGAATAAAATAATGTCCCAAAGGAGAGCTTTCGCGAATAACGTATAAGTGGCCATTTACGCTATCTCTTTCACAGAATAAAATAAGAATGAAAGTTATCAGTAAAGTATTCAGATAAATTTTATTCTTAATGTGAACTCGAGTTGCTCTTGCTCTCATGTGTCTGTATATGATCGTGTTTCGCCCGTAGACCAGACGCCAGGGATTTTTTTGGTATAAAAATTCCTAAGATTTTGTTTTTTCTGTCGCTTCTTTTTATGTTTAGAAAGAGATTTATTGAAAATGCCCGCTCCAATTCGGGCCAGCACATTGAAACAATTGTTTAAACAATTGCAAGGGGACAGTTTAGCTTTTTTTTTTAAATATCTCCGAAAATATCAATAACAGGACAAACAATCAATATAGAAAAGTATTTTCTACAAAATTCTACATAAAAAAGGGCTCTGTATATTTTTGACGATAGGACCGTGCGAAGGAGCGAGTCGCGATTTTAAGACACGAATTCTGGTTAAATTATTGAAATGGTTGTTTATTCAGGATTATGCTACATATTATATCTATTGTCACGCATACATCCATTCTCTTCGTTTTGCGTTTAGGTAGGTGCCCAAGATCAAGTTGCTCTGATATATCTGATTCTCTGATTTCTTAAGTTTCTTGGTTCCTTCAATCTCTTTAGGCTCTGTCTTCAGTTTCTTCAGCTTCTCCCGTCCTTTCATCATCTTCATTTGACATCCCAACGTTAAAAAACTCCTCGGGATTGATGTCAATATGTTCATCAACGTCTTCTTCAATGTCAATTCTAGGTGCTTCGACATTGGAGCAAGTTTGATCTTCGCAATGCGAACAGATGATGGAACTTTTCAGCCCATGTTTACGGTTCCAAACTGCGGGTACCTATAATCTACCTCGACAACTACAAGATATTATTTACAGTAATGCTGATGGTGCAGCTTCTTTTTCAGTGGTTATTGGAAGTAAACCGTTCAATTTCGTTCAATATTGGGGGTTCGCTTCCACCCTAATTCGGTTGGTTTCAAATCAATGTCTTCCCATCTCTGTATTTGATGGTATGGTATACATGCTGTGATGCTGCTGCACGAGTAGGTATGGTAAAGAACGAGGAGTGAATGAATTTTTAGCCACTGTTTTTTTGAAGCACAGAAATCTCCATCCATCCAAGGAATACTTATCTTCTTTTGAACTCCATAGAGAGCAATAATAAATTTTTCTGAAGCAGTTTCTAGGAAGACATGGTAAGAATTTATGGAGTGAAAATATCCAACTATTGTCTGTAGCTATCTGAATTCTTCTCCAGTAAATTGATAAATTTCATATTTCCCATTCTGCAGAATGCAGAAGTGGTATCAAAACCACTGAATGTACTTGAAACTGCCGAAACTGCCGAATGAGTACTTGAAACTGCCGGTGCTGTATAGCTTTCGATCAGTTTTTCCTCTACTAGGTTTCAGAAAGTAAATATTAGAATCTAAAGAATTTCGAGCTGTCAATATTACTAAAATGTCTGTATTACATATGAAGTCAGCATCCTTAAGTTTATTAGTCAATAACCTTATGAGTCTACTCTTCATTTTGTCGTTGGAGAAAAATTTGTCTTGAACAACCGTTGACACAAGAAGTGTCGATAACAGGGTGATACGCGAGGGGAGTCGGGCGCGGTCCTTCGCACGGTTCTTTCTTCAAACTGTTACAGCAAGCGAAAAAATGTAGAGATATTCTTTATGTAGAATTTAGTGGAGAATAAATTTCCATTCTTGATTTTTTGTCCTATTATTAATACTTTCTATTTAAATAAAAGCTAAATTTTCCTCTTTCAGTTGTTTGCTCAACAATGCTCGTTTGGAGCGCGCATTTTCAATAAATTTATTTCTAAACATAATAAGTGAATAGTAAAAAAACATTTTTAAAAAGAAGTTTTTATTTACATGCTCTAAAAAGAAGAAAATAAACTTTAAATTAAATTACACCCATCAATTTATTACATTACCCAATTTATATGATATAAAAGCTTGTCGCGAGATTTATCTATTTCATAAAAACCATTTCTTTTCGAATTAAAATTAGAATTATTTAAGTCAATGTCAAGTTAAATATTGTATTCTTGTTTATCTATACAGTTGAATCTCGTGACAAGCTTTTGTATTATCATATAAATGGTGTAATGTAATAAATTGATGGGTTTAATTTAATTTAAAATTTATTTTCCTCTTTTTAGAGCATGTAGATAAAAGACCTTAAAAATGTAAAAATGTTTATTTACTAATAATTTGTTTTTTAGTTACCGCTGGACCAGTCTGTTCATTTCATTTAATGCGTCATTGTTGCATGGTGGTTTGCCTGTTAATTTAGTACAGTCTAGTTTTTCCATAAGGAGACCTTCTAGTGATTTGACTCTACTTAATTGTACTTATTTCAGCTTGAAACTTATTTGTGCTTAACAAAACATGGTTCCGGGTTTTATTTTACAGCTTTCCTGTACCCCGACCCGAACAATTCCGAACAATTCGCCCCAAAATCGTAAATGGGGACTCGAAAAACTCCGGGATTACAATTTCAGATGGATTAAAGCAACTAAGTTTTTGATTGCCATCTTAGGTCCGCCCGGCCATCAAATTTTAATCGCCGGCAGTTGACACTTGTCAGTCCCTACAACATTTGTTCGAACAGCACCAAACTTTAAAATTGGTATAACGGCCATCTTGTTTTTCGCCATGCACCCCCATGAAAAAACATAGTCAACCATCTTTGGGAGTCCGCCATATTGGATATAGAGCGACATCTTTTTATTTTCGTATTCTTCTCAGCAAATCCTTTCATTTGATACCCATATGACGCAAGTGCATAAAAAATAAATATTACGCCATCGTTAGGAGTCCGCCATATTGAATTTAGGGTGATGTCATTTTATTTTTGTATTCTTCTCTGCAAATCCTTTCATTTGATACCCATATCATGGAAGTGCATACAAATAACTAGTCCGCAAACAAGCTTTACCGGAACTCTCGGATAGGTAATCACAATGGCTTGTACGGTGGTCCGATCGTAATTTTTATAACGAGCGGGTAGGGGATCAGCGGATATGAAGTCCGACGCGAGTTCTTGCGTTTTACTTCACTCCGTTTATGTTCGGACGCGTTTTAAACAATTAAAACATAATTTTACTCCTTTTTCGCGGTTTTCCAGTTTTTCTCGGCTGAAAATGACGACTACAAAACGATTGTACTTGTAGTTATTTTAGAAACGCAAAAAACAATTTTTTTACATTTTTTTTACTGATCTTCGGACGCAATTTTGTTATAACACGACAATAAGCATTTATATACGTTTTTATCGATACTTACTTTAAAACTCAACACAGTTCGTTGCCTATTATTTTTTATGCCCTAAAAAAGTTCTATAGGTTGGCCTAAAGCCCATAACGTATGGTCCGAAAGTTTTGGGAAAAAATTACCTGGTTTGATTGAATGACAAAATGCATTTATAATGAAGTAGGTCATAGGATTAAAATGCCACCATTTATGTCATTTAAATAAACAAAGCAAAAGATTTTGGTTTCGCTTCGCAAAATGTCTTATAAAATTGATCTTCGTCGAGGTGTTTATAATCTGGTTGGGCGAATGTCGAAACGAGACATTGTCGATATTTATCGAGATCACAACATAAGCAAATCGACAATTTATCGCACAATTAAATATAATGTCAAGAAGGGATACCATGTGTAAACTTGCCTAAATGCGGTCGGCCGCGGGTTTTGAACCAAGGGAAGACTGATTGAAGCAGCTAAACACAAAATTGGGATGTCAAAGCGAAAACTGACCAGGAGGTTTAATGTTGGAAAGGCTGCGGTGTTTAGGACCCTATCAAGTAAGAATATTGTCTTCCGGAAAAGGAGGAAAGCTCCAAAATACACAGAGGCTCAGTTAGAGAGAATTCCGAGATTGAGTTGCCGCGCTTTGGGGCGAGTGCATTTCGTCAACGAGTTGATCGTGATGGACGATGAAAAATATTTCACGTTGTCCAACTCTGAGATGAAGGGCAATGATGGTTTCTACACGGACGATTACGAGAATGTCCCCGATGATGTGAGATTAAAAAGCAAAAAAAAGTTTGAGGATAAAATTTTGGTGTGCAATTTCTGAGGCTGGCTTCATCTCGCAGCCCTACATTGGCGTTGTTCGGGGCGAAGCCTTAAATGCAGAGCTTTATATCCAGAATGTCTCTTTAAACTGCTTCAGTTTTTGAACAGACATCATGCGGATGATGAAATAATGTTTTGGCCAGATCTTGCTTCATGCCATTACGCGAAAATCACAAGGGACTGGTATGAGGCCAACAACATTAACTTTGTACCGAAAGTAGACAATCCCCCTAGCCTACCTCAGGCTCGCCCAATTGAAGAGTTCTGGGCAATATTGAGTCGGAAAGTCTATAATAACGGATGGGAAGCACAAAATGAAGAACAATTGCGACGCCGTATATCCAGAAAAATTTGAGAAATTAACGCTGAGGTCGTCCAAAGGATGATGCAACGCGCCAGGACAATACTTAAGCAAATCGAAAATAACGGTCCCTTGAAGATTATCTGAATTTTGTTTTATAATAAGGATAGTTAAGATAGATTGTTTAAGAATGTGATTAAAATATAAAACTATTTTTATAAGAGTTATCAGCCTCTGATTTTTTTCCCAAAACTTTCGGACCATACGTTAGATAACTACACCAAATTTAAAGTGTTCCCGAAATTTATCCCCTTTATACTGTTCTCTGTACTGTTATCTATTGAAAATCTATACCCGTGGTAATATCCTGTTGTTCCCACAACTTTCAGTATAAAGCGACCACGAACAGAACTGGACCACTAGACTAACCGTCGCGCGCCGCATTCTTTTTGAGATAAACGCGTATGTAAACATATGAGTTATATTTAATAGTTAAATAAATGCGTATGCTACTAACCTATAATTTTCATTGCAGACTTGTCGCCCGTACACCTCAATGTATGTGGCATATCACAGCTACATTCCACTACCGGCTGCTGCGCTATCTCCGGGCATTTCCATTCTTCGGGGCCAGGGGATGGGATAGCCGACGTACCGCACCACCAAACTAGTGATAACACTAGCCACCACATCCTGTAATAAAATTTGCATTTAGATGTGAGCAGAAGTATATTAATAACGCAAGGTTATATGGCGGAATATTATACATCAGGTGAAGTATGCTCCTAACTTTGAAGCCAGATATGTAGTTGGCACGGTTGGCCCTAGAATACTATTATTATTTATAATTTCTTATTTAATTTTAATACAGTTTTAACGGTGGAAGATGTTTAATTGTAAAAGATGTATGTAAGCCAAATTAACATCGACATCGGAAGTAATTTGTAAAAAGCGCATTTTGAGGGAATGGAAAGGCTAGGAGGGCTCAAGGAAGGCAGTGAGTTTCTTGGTTTCGGTGTGAGAGGAAACGGTGCATTTGGGTTCAAGAGAAAACTGTGCAAGTTGACTCGGCATTGTTAGAAACGTCTATGACCGACCTTGTCGAGGTCTGATTATAAAGTTGTACTGATCGTAGCTTATCTTCTCCAAAAAACGATGATGTTGAAACGTGTCAAAGCCGCTTACAACATGGATAAATATATGAATTATTTGTTGTTGTGAAGGATACTTGATGATTGTATTTCTCGTGAACTGTACAGCCGTTTCTTGAAATAGCCTCTTACTTTTTCGGGAATATTATGTCCCTATTTCCCGGAGAAAGGCCACGGCACATTGTTCGCACAGTAATACAAAAATCAGAGGAAGAAGTTGACGTGCTTGGAGAAGATTTTGATCTTCTTCTCTTTTCTTTCTTCACCAATATTTAATGGATTTTCGAAATCCATAATAACGTTTTCATCTTCAGCGTTTGCATCTTGATTATCTCAATTTCCCCTCTCCTCATGTAAAATATTGTATTCTGTTTCCAAGACAGATCGTAAAATGTCACTTGAATTGAGAAGCCATTTAAATTATTTGTTTGTACTATTTTAAAATTTGAACATTTTTTTATTATCGCAATTGGCGTATACATCCAATATGTTTTTTTTAAATACATAAAAAACGGCAAATATTAATGATCACTTGTCGGGTTTCGATAAATGTTAAATTTGAAATAAATACAACGGAAAAATTAACCTAAAAAGCGGCTCTATTTTTGGGAGCAGGAACGGGAGCGGAAATTTTAGGGAGTTGGACGTATTATCTGGAATTGGGCTATCTGACAGTCTGAAGGGCTTCGAGATATTTAAAGTTCATGTTTTATTGATATTATAAGTTGGAAATCTCTCTTCGAGGTGATATTATTGGTTTGAGGGTAAAAATGCCAGATGCCCCCTCATATGTAGGTCCTAAAGAAAAGGAAAAAAGAATAAGTGACTGGTTTTGCCACGATAATTTAGTTAACAAATGTTATTATATATTGTAATTTCTAGTAATGTCATGGTAAAATTGGTGAATTTTGTAACAAAAAGACTAAAACACAAACAAACAAACAGAAAGGATGAATTGGATAGGTTTAAAATGTTTAAAGAGTTTTAAAAGTTGAATTTGAAGTATAATATAGTTCACTTAAATTGGTTGCGTGGAAAAGAGTAATTTTTGATACTGCTGGCCTTCGTGAATGCAATCCTGCTTCTAACAATCTTCTACGTATCGTTCATTCACTTACACTTACTCGACGTACCATTTGCAAGTCATTTTTTAGATACACAGCAGTAGCTCTTCGATCTCTTAAAGAACTCATAATGACAAAGTGATCATCAGCTTGAGTGGTCATTCTCCTTCTGCCAGAGCCTTGCCGCCTAATAAAGTTTCCCGTCTGTAGATACCTATTCCAAACATCACAAACTGTAGACCGCGCAATTCCCAGAGTACGGGAGACATAACTCTTATTGCGGCCATCCTCTATTAAGGCAACAATTCTACCTACGTCTGCTGTAGTTACCATGATGACAACACACTAAATTAACTGTACTGTCAAATATTCTGTCACAATAACCGCGTATTTAGCCAACGTCGATGTTTTTTAATTAAAAATGATAAAATTAACAGCGTTTCATTTAAAATTTTGCTGCTCGCAGAAGAAATGAGATAATGGGATGAATCAAAAAACAAAATGTTTACAATACGTCTAAGATGGCAGCAAACAGTTTGTAAACAAAATTATTCGCCTCAATTTTTCCACAGGGTGTTTTGAGTTTACGACAAAAAACAACACTTTGATTTACCCCTGTATAATATTGCCTGGACGAAAAATATGACTTATTACAATAATTAAAAAGACACACAATGAACTGATCTACAGACTGGTAAAAAATTTATGAAAATCAGATGAAAAATAAAAAAGTTATAAAACATCAAAATTGGGCAAAATTTTAGGGTGACGGAATTTTGTGCCGGGGAGTGTATAAGGTTGTGTTTAATTCTAAAAGGCGCGTGTTATCCTCCCTAGTGCGTGTGATGTTGCATGTTAACGGACGATCATAAATTCGTAGAATTTGTGTGAAATGTTTCTGACGTAGTCCGCTATCGGTGCTATGTTGAGGCAAAGGTTGTTTAAGTCTCTGATGGAGATGTATCTATTGGAGTGCGTGATGAGGCGTAGGTATTTTCTTTCTTATACCTTCAATTTTGTTATGATCATAGTCAAAATACTGCACAACGTCGGCGCCGTGTACGAAAGGGCCGGCCTCAATATGCAGGTGTATATTAATTTCTGGTTGTTATTGTTTAGTCTGCTATTCCTTTCCATTAAAGGGTATAGATATCTTGACAAGGAATAGACTTTGCGAATCGTCTCGTTGATCTAAAATTACTCCCAAGTATTTCAAGTGACACCCCTCCCCATAATTTTGATTAGCGTTATAATTTTGTTGTCACTGACTTTCCTCGTGAATATTATGGCCTCCGACTTAATAACCCAAATCTTATGTGCAATATGTACCTTTATCAGTTGGTTAGCAGTATGTGGGCTCCAGCTGTAGGCGTATTATATGATGGTGTCGTCGGCGTACATGACAAGTTTTGTATTCGGGAAACTTGGAATGTTGCAGACGTAGATATTGAAGAGTGTCGGTACCAGGTACAACCCTCGTTGTTCCTCGATGTTGAGAGTTTATTTCTCACTCGTACTTGTAGCGTTCCTCCGCTTAAGTACGAGTGAATAAGTTTTATTATGTAAGTGGGATAATTAAATTGTTGTAGTTTGTATATAAGGCCCAAGATCCAGACGGTATCAAATTCTTTCTCGATATCAAGAAGTACCAAGGTAGTGCTCTTGTTAACGTTCCACTGAACCTTCAAGTCGTTAACTATCCGAACGATTTGTTGAGTAGTCTTTCTACCTCTCCTGAAGCCGAAATGGTGTTCCTCCCTCACTACGCTCATAGTGTCTTGAATTTGAATCAGTCTGTTTAAAATTATTTTTTTAACTAGTTTCGAAATTGCTGAAAGTAGAGATATGGGTCGCTAGCTACCGGCCGTTTTCGGGTTTTTTATTCGTCTTGAGGGTGGGTATAACCACAGCACTTTTCCTTCCACTCATGTGGCCTGTGCTGAAATCGCAGGATCGCGTTAACGATGTAAACGAGCTGTATTGTACCTTTCTTTGGAAATTGTGGTTGATAATTTCGTTAATGTCGTTTTCAATTTGGTCGTGTTCGTTGTTGTTGGGTCCGTTTTGATTGTGAACTGTTTCGTATTGATTTGCTATTAAATTTGATTTTTGTCCGTCTGTCCGGTATGCATATCCTTGTTGGTCTAGAAGGGTTTGTGGAAGGAATGTTTTTAAGTGCTTTTGTAACTTTCTAAAGAGAATTTGTCTCGCGGTTTTAACGCTGCTATTATTATATGAGCAATAATTTTAATAAGTAATCAGTATGTATAATTTTCTACTACCCCAACAATTTAAATCGACCATTACTAATGGTGCTCAAATTAAGCCGTACAGTGATTATTGGAGATGAAATTATGAGGATGAAATTATGAGGATAAACCAAGTATATTATATGTAGGTAGCAGTTGAGAGCAAAAACAAAGAATCTCTGCTGTAGAGACCACCTGGAAGTAAAAATGACTCGAACACATGCTACAGATGCGACATAACAATGCAAGTAAAGACAGTATTAAGAATGTGCTCCTATTTACTCCTAGTATCAAATGTACACAATCGACACACCGCGAACACGCGTGATTTCTTGATGTGATCGCTTGTGAATCGTCGGAGAATCAATCACGTTTAATAAAAGCATTAATAAATTCATTCACCATAAATAAACTTATGTAATGCCTTATTAGGCGATCCATTGAATCTTATGACTTGACTTGCATGCAATGATATATCCTAGCCACCGGAACGCAGAATCAAAGCTGAACGCCCATAAACGTCTGCAAAATTAAACCCATAGTTAACGTAGATATTATCTTAATTGAATCGCATTGCGGCTAAACATGGTTTCAAATTGGTATTGTCCCGTATTTAGTTTTTTATCGGTAACCGCATGTGCTGTAAGTGATTTTCTTTACCAACATCGAAATGTGATATTGCATTGCCATACGTTCGTTTCATGAAAACAAGAGCGCGGTAGGTATAGAAAAATAAATAACATAAGCATCAGTAACATTAATACTCAGTGGTATACAAATAATTAATAGTTGGTTTTAGCCTTATGTGAGATAAGATTTAGTCAAGAAAGTGAATAATTAAGGTCTTTTCTCACATATTTCTTATTTGCGGCTAGCTTTGACATAAATATTATCATCTTCAGGCGCGCGAGGCTAGAACAATAAGTTATAATAAGTATTTTGGTGTTACGTTTTCGGTTCATTGTGTAGTGGTACAATATAAGAGTAGTAATAATTGTTCTTGGCAATACAGGTAAGCCTAGTATTAGTTTTAATTTACAAACAATTTACAGAATTTACAAAATGATAGAGATACAGGGTGTTTAAAAAAAATAGATAATAAAAATATCTCGATTTATCTTTCAATACACTTTGATAGGAAAAATATTGTTTTCCACAAGTTATGAGTGTCTCTGATTACTGTATTCTTTTCGCCTTTTAAATCTTTTAAATAATGAACATTGCATGAATATATAAGTAACAATTCTTGTTAATTAAGTTCATTATTATATTCGGATTCACACACAACTTCTTACGAAATAACACATCTACTTTCTATTCCTATAGGAATATTGGAATTATTGATTAATATTGATGCATATATGTTCCTAACTGTACATTAATCGAATTTAAACAAATCGCAATATATAGGTTTAATTACGTACTGCAAATTTCCTCCACATGTTGACCTTACCATAGTGCAATTGGGTATATACACATGTAATGAGGAACTAAACAACGACCTTGGGTTTTGTCTGTTGTTTGGTCACGTTTGGTTGTTAGGGAAGCTACAATATATTGTAAATGGACCTAAGGTTATTAATTCTTTTCCTTGATAAATAAAGCCTACAAAACATTAGAACGAAATTCACAAGGTAGAAATCACTATGATTTTCTATGAAATATATATATATATATATATATATATATATATATATATATATATATATATATATATATATATATATATATATATATATATATATATATATATATATATATATATATATATATATATATATATATATATATATATATATATATATATATATATATAATATTGCTAACATATACACCTAATGCTCTAATGTTTGTAGAAAAACTACTGAGGAACAAGTAATGAAAGGACTACTATACGCTAAACCCTCAGAACACGAAACCATGCGAGTGAATGCTAATAAAAATATGGAACAAAATAGAAAAAGACAAGAACAAAACTTCAAAGAGAAGAGACTAGAAGTAGTTCGCAAGATTAGAGATAAGGTCTGGTAGTACAGGAAACACAGAAGCTGGTTCTGGCAAACTGTGTTCAGTTTTTAGGACCGTATGCAATTGTAAAAATAATAGCCAACGATCGTTAAGTGTGAAACGATTAAATAAAAGAACATATGTTACAAATGTCGAAGTACATGAGCAGTTAAGGTACTGGCCAAAATGCTGAAAGAAACTCAATTCAAAACTTGGCAGTAAGTAACCTAACATATGTGAGCCTTAAATTTTTATTTTAAGAAATCAGTGTAAACTTGATGACCTTAAATGGTCATTACACATTAGTTTGGACCTTAAATGGTCAGAAACTTAAACTAGAACCTTAAATGATTCCTAGGACCTCAATGGTCAATAATTTGTCACATTTCCAATGGAATGTATAGAAATGATTAGGACCTTAAACGGTCTGTTTGGACCTTAAATGGTCAGAAACTCTTCAATAGTCAATAATTTGTCTCAATAAGGTTAGGGCCTTAGATAGTCAGTACACACTGTCAGAACCTTAAATTTATATTTGGACTTAAATGGTCAGAATCTTAAAAGGTTATTTGGACCCTAAATGATCAGAACCTTGAATAGAAAAATCGAAAAGATGTATGTAACCGTTTTTCCAATCAAAACAATTATTTTTCACATTATGCTTTTACTTCATCAGCTGGTGTAGAGCACCCTTAAAACGAAAGGTGATCAGTAAAATAGAAAATTACATTTCAGCTAATAGTTAACACAAGAAGTATGGGCCTATCACAATGAAAGGTCCCATCGGAAGGTCAGACCATGTACTGATTTATCTGCCTTTATATAATTCTGCGGTAGTCAAGATAAGCGATAAATTAGATGAAGTATTTATTAATGAAAGTCGAGGAGATCCTTATTTAGCCAGCGTGCACATTCAGCTGTAGATTTCTGCGAGATTAATACTGCCTGTACTTTTGGTTTTATACCCATTTACTACATCAGATCCAATACGCTTTAATAGCGATAGATCCGAAACAGGTGCTTTAATCGGTAATAAATAATTGAAAGCTAAAAATACATTCATCCGTATGTCCGTATTGTCTAGATTTGTACACGACCTATCATATTATGAAATTCCTTATTACGATAGCAGCTGCGATATTTATTTGGATATTTTCTATACAAATATGGTTTTGTATCGTCAAGAAATTAATGGCCAAGAAAAATCCCTTAGTATATTTTGATTTATTTTGGTATAGCTGCATTTGAGAGTTGGTTATAGATGCGCAACAAAGTAGTTTCTTAGAGTTCTAACAACATAGATATTGCTATATTTTTTAAATAATATTACCACATTAAAATATCTTTTGTTATTATGATATAGGAAAGAGCTCTATATTAGAAATTCAGCAAACCATAAAATAAATAAATTATTATATCGGGAACGCAACACAAGACTAATCTGGAAATTGTTCCTATCACACATAGCCACAATGTCTTATTCAATTTTTAGCCTGCACTATGTACACAAACAATAATAAACAGCTAATTTAATAGATAAGATGATTACTTATTCTTTTAAACATATTAATTAATAATAACCCGGTCAAAGTAGCTCAAAAATAGGGGAACCCTTACAATAATTCGCATAAAGCTGAAAATTTGTGCGAATGTTGGGAACACCATTATAAATAAAATGTGAAAAGTCCCCATCGATCCCACATCTGCAAAAAAAGTTATTCAAGGTCAAAATTCGCAAATATGGGTCTTTTGCATTTTCAGGCAAACGGTAAGTATTATCATCAAAATAGGACAGACAAAAATTATAGATTATGCAATTATCTATAAGAATTCTTCCTACACTTTTTCTAAGAATCACCATTTGTGAGATATAGCGATTCAAAAAATTGAAAAAGTTGTGTTCTCCATAATATACACCACCTATATACATCACTGGACCCGTAATACAAGTAAATATATTTCTCTGTTCAACTTATACGTACAAATTGTACATTTCTGAGAATATAAAAGCAAAAGAAACCCGTGAAAATATTTTTGCCAAACAAGCTAATAATGACGCTGATGTCATGATAATTGAAACAGCAATTCAAATCAACAAATACAACTATTGTTGTTGGTGAAGATGTTGATTTATTGGAATTGCTGCTAGAACTCCAACCTAAAAAGATATTTATTTTTTAAAATTTGGGAAAGCTCAACAACGATCGGAAATATAATCATCCAAAAGTTTACTGTTTGTAACATGCACCGTTTGCTAAACCATCTGTCACATCAATATTTGTTGTTATCATATAAAACACACCTTCGACAAACACAGTTTAATATGGCAGTCCTGCAGTGTCAATAAGTGACATTTTATGGAGTTTCTGACGTACAAAAGCTTCTTGCTGCGCAGATGTGCATCCAATATAAATATCGCTGCATTCGCTATATCTGTTTCTCTCTCCCACATATGTGTCATATACTTTATCTTACTTGCGAGACTATAATGTTATAAAATATGTCGTGACGCGACCTTGAAAAATCACTCTCATGCGGCTAAAGAAGTATTCACTTAAAAAAAATTTAATTTAATATCAATCAAATAACACCTCACACGATTATGACTAAGAAATATCTAGGTAGGCGGTTATTTTGTGACTCTTGTGTTTTTTTTACTTTTTATTTTCTAGCATATAGCTAGGAAAAGTAGTGGTTTCAATAGATTCTACAAGATTTTACGCATTTTAAAGTTTAACATATTCTAGATAAATGTATGCCTAATACTTTTATATATCAATATGTTCAAATAGAATAAATATAAATAGTAGGGCATGTTAGTGCTTTTCTATGAATTTGAGTTCCTTCAAAACTAATGTCACATAAAAGTGTCATTGTAAGAATGGTGAAGTATTGCTGAAATAAGTGCACAATTTTCGTTGTTTTTTGGGCATTGCACAATGCACATTTCGCACGGGTCTTTCGACGCTGCAAACTTGGTTTCTTACTATTGGTATATGTCCTAACAACACATTAAAAATTGGAGCCACGTGACCTTTTGCAAGGGCAGATGTATAAATTTACTGGTCTAAAAAATTCATTATAAAGAGTGAAAAAGCCAATCTAAGCTACATCAAAGCACATCTAAGCTGCATTATCATAGAAACCAACCTGTAATCCAATTTTACTACTTTGGTCTCATCTGAAAATGTCACATTTCATTAAAATGATATAAAGGGACAGACAATTAGCTATGAGACTCAGGCGCAAATTTGAGTGACTATATCTTCAACTAGAGGAATTAATAGCAAGTTAAAGTAAGATAATAGAATTTAGTCGTATGTTTCTGGAATGTATAGCTGGTCGCACTTCGGTAATAAATTCTAAAGTAAAAATAGCATTATGTCGACTAACTCCTTTCTGTTTTCTCCAGGGGACGTGGAACAAAAGGCGCCCTCGCATGGAATCTAGTGCCATAAAACGACGCCTTTCTCCCAATATTTATTTCATCATCACGTTATTCGGATCGGAGGAAAGTATTACCAAATTTCATTATTTAAGTGCCATGAAACGATCAGAAATGGACTAAAGGGACGTGATGTGGCGCGAGTCTTACTTTTTATCCGACAAATACAAGTCTGCATTGCGGAGACTTTGACGGACATTATAAATTGTGATCATGTGCTAACCGGAGCCCAAGAGTCAATGCCGGTTTAAGAATCGAGTTACTTCAGTGAACTTGAGAAATACATGTACGTACCTTATAAAACATGTGCTCTGATCGATTTTTCAAATAAATTGGACGACGCCGAATATCGGGCCGCAGTTCGGGTGACAATAAAATTGCTTTTGCGACACTCGCCTGCTGGATATAATGGAATACCTACCTACTTGATTATGTCGCATTATGGTGGTGATTGGAAAAATGTAGTGTAAAGGCTTTATTTTAAGCTGCTAATAGAAGTTAAAAGTAAAGCATTATATTTATATAATACTCTTATATTTTTACTGTTCTAAATTTATCTCGATGGTTTTATATCAACTATCAATTTCTAAAGCCAGTATTTTACGTTTAAGCCATATGGGAGTAATGCGAGAATCATCAGAAATAATAATAGGTAATATTTATTGCCCAAGGTACCTTGCAACAATGTTTAAGGTTGTCATACAGTGTGATCCATTACCGTATCACACTGATAATAACAAGAATAATGAACAAGATTGCAGCATTTTGTAACAGTCAGTTTAAAATTGGTAATATAGAGACTGATCTATAGTTACTGACTTCTTGCGAGTCTCCTTTTTTATATATTTTTTATATATTGGTATAATTGGTATCTACTTTTAGTAAATCAGGAAATATATGTTGTTCAATGCATTTATTTATTATATAAGTTAAAATTTCTAATAAATTATTTTGTTGTAGGTTTCAGTGTTTGAATTTAAACCATATATTTATATCAGCACTTCTTGTATTTTTTAGTTTTCCTATGACTTCTTCAACTTCACAAACGTCTGTGGGTGCCATGAAAAAAGAAGTAGTTGTAGAAATGTAATTTTTTGCTCAAACTCAAACTAAAAAAAACATGGGTGTATGCTTATGAACACACGATAGAAGTGAAAACTTCTAATTTTCGAATTTTAAAATATATACTGTAACCGTCCGCCCGTATTACCACAACCCGCAATACACCGTACCCGTTAATACAGTTTTCACTTCAAAAATGCTAGAACATACCTGAGTACGAAATATTATCGCTATTGATAAGACGCAGTAAGCGTCAATCTTGTGATCTTAAACACACACGATTTCTTATGTTGATGATTAACGTCTTATACGAGTACATACACAGCAAATTCTGTCACATTTACATATGTACAAACATGTATGATATTAAATGCCGTTCAATTAAAAATAATGATTTATTCTCAGTGTTATAAAACAAAGTAAAATTTTAAAATATATATTATAAGCGTCCGCCCGTACACCGTACCCGTTAATGCACGTTGACCGTACGCCCGTGACACAGATGCTTGAGGCAACCGGCGCTAGATGCCGCCCCACTGTATGTCGCTCTAAAATACCTACACATATTTAGCAAGTACTGCGACGGAAGTCAATTCGATTCAATCCAATTCAATCAAGATTTTCTATCTCGCTTAGTCAACGAGGGGGCTGAGGGGTAGATAGACGAACGTGACAGCTCAGTCTAGAGCTGGGAAGACTAGTTCTTTTAAGGGATCTAGTTCAATCGGTCTCGGTCACCGAAATGAATAGTACAAAAGACTAGTTCATTTAGTTCAATAGTTCGCTAGCGTATCGTAGTGCGTAGAACAGGTTCGGTTCGCATCGGTCTCCCTCTCGTTACCAAATAAGTATCTAATTCGTTCATTTTGTAAGTAATAAACTTCTTTTGGACGGAAATAAATCGTTTATTATTAATTATGTTGCAATTGTCGCTTAAAAATGGCGAGAGCCCAACGAAACGAGAAACGATCGAATTGCTGGTCGGGGTCGGTCTCGGTCAGTTTCGAAACCCAGAATCATGAACGATGAACGATTGATTCATGTTGTGATGCGAGTGCAATAGTTCTCTCTGGATCCTCAGCGCCAGTGACGAAAAATCATATAGTTCGCACTGAATGAATCTGACCTGTTTTGACGAACTATTCGTCAGTTCCTTAGTTCAGTTTGCTGAACGATCTATTGTACTAGTTCGGTCGTGAACTACACAGCTCTAGCTCAGTCTCATTCAATACCCTTCAATACCCAACAACTCTCTACTTTCTAGCTCTGCTGATTCATCCTCAAAAATAAAAGTGCTGAGCGCGCCTGAAAAAGTTTTCACTTCAAAAAACTTAAACTTAGGAAACGTTAATGAAAAAGGTATTGAAATTCTCCGCCGGGACCTCAAGTATTTGGTTTGGATTTATTTGTGCATTTATTAATTTCTATGTAGCTCTACTTTTGTTAGCTACATATTTTATAGAAGATGCGTTGGATATTTGTTTGGCCTTCCTAATTTCTTTTTGGTACTGACTTTTGAATTTATTATGCCAAATGCATATTTCTGCAGAAGGTATGGTATTTTTAATAACAGAAAGGAAGCATTTTTAATTGAGTATATCTTTGATTGCTCTTTTTATATAACCTATATTAAATGCTGTTGTGAATTATTTGCGTTATATCTTATCTGATTATTTTTAGACGATTTTAAACACACAATTTACATGATTCTTAGTTACCTAGTGTGTAATAACAAGGAAAGTGGATTGGTCAGTTAAAGAGGCAATGAATATTTATTGTCTGCTAGATAGAAATTCATTTATGCAGGATGCACAGGCAGAGAGACGCGATACTGGCTTCTCCCTTGAGTACGCTCTTCGATGGATGCATTTTTATTGTCATTATTTACAACTTTCTTTTTTCTCTAGATAATAACAATGAAGACATTATCGAAGGTTAATAATATATGGAACAAAAAATGTTAATCTAAATTATATTCGGTTTTTATGTTGAACTAATCGGAATTTAAAAACGGTTGAATATCATTATTCATTTTGTACGCAACCACAGTAGGTATAGGTATAGCTATGGGAAAAAGAAGACAATACCGATGTTTGCATTTTGCATTTTCGGGTCGATAATAATTATATAAATCCATTGTAAATTATTTATTAATTTAAATTAATTTTAATCAGTATTGTCGTCAATGCCAACAACTGCAGCTTTAAGTGTTTAATTCGTTAAAATATACTTTAATATGAAGAATAAAGTCCTACTTGTGTATATAAATATGTAGTATGTATTCAGCTACTGAAATCAAGATAGAAGAACGATTAATTTGATTATTTCTTTATGTTGCTCTGAGCATCTATTCAACGTGTATATAAGATGTTTATAAGTATTTCAAAGCTTCTATAAGTATTTCTCATATGTATCTTCATAAGTATTTCACGCCAAAGAAACTATTTCTATTAAATATTTCTATCAGGGGAATGAAACTATTCAATGTATGTATACAGGGTGTTTTTAAATTTACGCGACAGGTTTTAAGATGTGAATTTTCAGGAAAAATAAGGGGGTCTTTAGTTGTTTTCAACTTTCCTATCCAAGTACAGCCCTCTAAAGCTGGGGTAAAAGTGGGGTTTTTATTAATTTTTTCACCTATGGAAGAATTTAGAAAAATCAAATTTGACGAACGACACTAATAAAATAACAGTTTCGTGACCCTGAGATGGTGTTGCAGGAGGTAAAAAAAGCCCCTATTGTAATTTTTATCAGAACTTTTTAACGCGTCGTCAGTTCGCAAATTCTATTATTGGAAGAGGAAGTGGTTTTGGCAAAAAATATAAGAAAGACTTAGTTTTTGTTGAAAATTCACCTCTTAAAATATCACGCATAATTTGGAATACCCTATATACCGCAGTTCCTCACTTTGATAATGCAATTTTAATTTGGAAAAAAGTGGGGTAATACGGGAATTATCACTGGAAATATCAGATATTGTATTGAAGCACGAGATTAATCAAAGTTGAATTCACTTAGTAATTGATAGGCTAACTAACAACGTTTAAAAATAATTTGTTTTAAAATTTTATTTAGGAGTAAATGAATCTAGTATTCAATCCTCATTGGATTGACTGTAAGCAGCTAAGACATTGTATGCCCACAACAATTATATTTCTGATAATATCTTACCAGAATTAAACAATCTAGATGTCATAACGTACCGATGTGTATTATAGAATTTACCACATGTAAACACATAAGCATTAAAGCGTTAAACCAAGCAAACATAATTGAAACCAGAAAAGGAAAAGCAACTAACGATGATTTACATAGTTATTTAATGGGTTTGTAACAGATTATTTATTTAGCCTAACGTTAATGTGCACGTGTATATATATATATATATATATATATATATATATATATATATATATATATATATATATATATATATATATATATATATATATATATATATATATATATATATATATATATATATATTAGCTTTGAAATTCTTTGCTATTCATATTTATTTTGAGAAAAGTAGTCTTGGGTTTGTAGCATTTCATTACATAGAAATAAGCAAATAGACGAATAAGAAAGAAAACACACTTACCAGTACTATATCTGGACATACATACGGAAATGAATCACTATGCACATGAAAACGAACCACTTAGAAGTTGTACAAGTTCTTTCACCTTTCTTGAGGATCTTCAGAGCAGTATACGATTTATTTCATTGATCATTCATACTTGAATTTAAATTACCAATACACCAACACTTGCAGTGACGTTTTATGACATTAGTTTTTGACGGAACTCATTCTTAGAATACACAAACCTGGTCTACTATTTATATTTGTTCTATTTGAACATATTATATATAAAAGCATTAGGCATACAGTTATCCAGAAGATGTTAAACTTTAAAATGCATAAAATCTTGTTGAACCTATTGAAAAACAACTACTTTTTCCAACTATATGCGGGAAAATATTGAATTATATATACAATAGAGTTCTGAAACATTCAAAGAGGGAGTGATACAGAAATTGCTTGCTTAGTCAAAACTAAAATCATTTGTTGGTTGTATGTATTAATTGTTTCTTCGAAAATTCTCGAAAAAAATCCAATTTTCACCCTGGATATATTTATTAGCTTTGAAATTCTTTGCTATTCATATTTATTTTGAGAAAAGTAGTCTTGGGTTTGTAGCATTTCATTACATAGAAATAAGCAAATAGACGAATAAGAAAGAAAACACACTTACCAGTACTATATCTGGACATACATACGGAAATGAATCACTATGCACATGAAAACGAACTTTTTTTTAGTGTAAGCAGCTAAGACATTGTATGCCCACAACAATTATATTTCTGATAATATCTTACCTTTTTTTTTTAAAAAAAAATTTTTCAATAGGTTCAACAAGATTTTATGCATTTTAAAGTTTAACATCTTCTGGATAACTGTATGCCTAATGCTTTTATATATAATATGTTCAAATAGAACAAATATAAATAGTAGACCAGGTTTGTGTATTCTAAGAATGAGTTCCGTCAAAAACTAATGTCATAAAACGTCACTGCAAGTGTTGGTGTATTGGTAATTTAAATTCAAGTATGAATGATCAATGAAATAAATCGTATACTGCTCTGAAGATCCTCAAGAAAGGTGAAAGAACTTGTACAACTTCTAAGTGGTTCGTTTTCATGTGCATAGTGATTCATTTCCGTATGTATGTCCAGATATAGTACTGGTAAGTGTGTTTTCTTTCTTATTCGTCTATTTGCTTATTTCTATGTAATGAAATGCTACAAACCCAAGACTACTTTTCTCAATATATATATATATATATATATATATATATATATATATATATATATATATATATATATATATATATATATATATATATATATATATATATAAAGATAAATTTATTAACATCCTCTTAAATACATATGTGGTTAATTAGAAAACGACAATATTATTTTATGGAAATCAATTTAGATATCTACTTTATTTTTGGAGTACTATTTGTCTTTCACATCTTCAGAGGAGTTGCTAGTAGTGACACTTATTAGATATTTTAAAACAGTGCATACGAATATATTATTATTAGTATTGAAAACAATAATTAATTTCAAATGTTGTACATAAAATCCTTGAGTAAAACGTCAATCTACATTAATAATGGCTATAATTTAAATCCTCCTTGAATAATATAGTATTAAACTTATTTATTAAACTTATTAAAATTATTTCAGTAAAAAAAATGTGATCGTGACACTCTTAATTTGTTCCATTTATTTTTTTTATTTGATATCCGCGAATATTTACAAGGTCTTTCTCTCCTATGTCGTTTCCAAGTAATTGGATTTGTATATCTGTAATTGGAAGTCATTATTTTTACAGCCGATCCAGATTGATATTTACAACTTTAAAGTAACATCGCGGAATTTGATGTTGATAATATATATTATAAAATAAAATGCCAATACATGTTAATATATCGGCACCTAGGTGTATGTTGTCCGGTGATGTCTATAATGGCTCTGTCCAAATCAGAGACAAATTTACACCTATCGACCAATATGTGCTATAGGCTATAGGTACTATACAGCCTGAAAATAGTGTAGGCAATCGCTTTTTGTTGAGCAACTTTTAATTCAGCCTATCAACGTAATTGCATAGAAGTTAGTTCACGCAAACTATAATAGTAATATTTTAAAAATTATAAATGTGTAGGGTAGAGTGGGGGAATATCGGCCGCTTATGCATTTTAACATCTACAGTAATCAATATATATATAATACTATATATATATATATATATACAAATATATATATATATATATAGTATTATATATATTGATTACTGTAGATGATAAAATCCATAAGCGGCCGATATTCCCCCGCTTTACCCTACACATTTATAATTTTTAAAATATTACTACTATAGTTTGCGTGAACTAACTTCTATGCAATTGATGAATTATAAAAGTTGCTCAACAAAAAGCGATTGCCTACACTATTTTCAGGCTGTATTGTATAGTACCTATAGCCTATAGCACATATTGGTCGATAGGTGTAAATTTGTCTCTGATTTGGACAGAGCCATTATAGGCATCACCGGACAACATACACCTAGGTGCCGAGATATTAACATGTATTGGCATTTTATTTTATAATATATATTATCAACATCAAATTCCGCGATGTTACTTTAAAGTTGTAAATATCAATCTGGATCGGCTGTAAAAATAATGACCTCCAATTACAGATATACAAATCCAATTAATTGGAAACGATATAGGAGAGAAATTTCTTGTAAATATTCGCGGATATCAAATAAAAAAAATAAATGGAACAAATTAAGAGTGTCACGATCACATTTTTTTTACTGAAATAATTTTATAACTTTAATACTATATTATTCAAGGAGAATTTAAATTATAGCCATTATTAATGTAGATTGACGTTTTACTCAAGGATTTTATGTACAACATTTGAAATTAAATATTGTTTTCAATACTAATAATAATATATTCGTATGCACTGTTTTAAAATATCTAATAAGTGTCACTACTAGCAACTCCTCTGAAGCTGTGAAAGACAAATTGTACTCCAAAAATAAAGTAGATATCTAAATTGATTTCCATAAAATAATATTGTCGTTTTCTAATTAACCACATATTTATTTAAGAGGATGTTAATAAATTTATCTTTATATATATATATATATATATATATATATATATATATATATATATATATATATATATATATATATATATATACGTGCACATTAACGTTAGGCTAAATAAATAATCTGTTACAAACCCATTAAATAACTATGTAAATCATCGTTAGTTGCTTTTCCTTTTCTGGTTTCAATTATGTTTGCTTGGTTTAACGCTTTAATGCTTATGTGTTTACATGTGGTAAATTCTATAATACACATCGGTACGTTATGACATCTAGATTGTTTAATTCTGGTAAGATATTATCAGAAATATAATTGTTGTGGGCATACAATATCTTAGCTGCTTACAGTCAATCCAATGAGGATTGAATACTAGATTCATTTACTCCTAAATAAAATTTTAAAACAAATTATTTTTAAACGTTGTTAGTTAGCCTATCAATTACTAAGTGAATTCAACTTTGATTAATCTCGTGCTTCAATACAATATCTGATATTTCCAGTGATAATTCCCGTATTACCCCACTTTTCTCCAAATTAATATATATATATGTATATATATATATATATATATATATATATATATATATATATATATATATATATATATATATATATATATATATTAGCTTTGAAATTCTTTGCTATTCATATTTATTTTGTGAAAAGTAATCTTGGGTTTGTAGCATTTCATTACATAGAGATAAGCAACTAGACGAATATATATATATATATATATATATATATATATATATATATATATATATATATATATATATATATATATATATATATATATATATATATATATATATATATATATATATATATATATATATATATATATATATAGGTATAAAAAGGCATATATTAAATTTTCAATAATATCAATTACTAAAATTAAATTTACCCAGTACAATATATAGTATATATATATACATATATATATATATATATATATATATATATATATATATATATATATATATATATATATATATATATATATATATATATATATATGTATATGTTATTTTTTGTACTGGGTAAATTTAATTTTAGTAATTGATATTATTGAAAATTTAATATATGCCTTTTTATACCTCCTATGCTCTGGCTATGGTCAGTTAATCAGTATGCCTACTTACTTATCTCAAGATTAGGATTTAGAAGGAAGCTGTGATAAACCATGCAATCCACAACACAAAGAAAGATAATAGATATCAATTTAACACATTTATTAATAACAAACTCGGTTATTACGATGCTTTGGATATAGGCATATGATCAAATTTGAATATGGTTATATGGTGGAGAAGAGAAAATGGTAATAAATAAACTATTATAAAAAGTTTCTATCCGCTACTTAACCTAATATAAAATTATTGACATTTTTGACATTTGAAGAATTTTGGGGCATTAAGCGGCATTAAGTCCGAATTGGTTTCACTAAAATCTTATGTCTATGAGCTAGCTCTATTTAAATTATTCTTTTATTAAGGTTAGTAATTGATAATTTGGAAAAATTGTTCAAAAGTTTTGAGATCTCATGTTATAGTCATGACTTTGATGACTATTCGAATGATGATAAGGTACCTTAATTTTGTCTAAAGTTGCTTCCTAACGCTTTTATTTTCACACTTTGTTTTTGTCCGTCTAATTTTGATTAAATTTCAGCATGCCCCATCCATATGGCTTCCAGGCAACTCAATAACTCCTTTAATACTATTCTCCTCTTATTTCTCTCTGCAAACTTCTTCCAAATGTATATGTCCAATCTCCGTTTCTTATTTTCTCCCCTGGCCTGTGCTTCTCGTCTCTCAATTATTTTCTCCAAACTCCTCCAAAATTCTATCTGCCATCCGTTTGTTATTTTCTCTCCAATTATTATTTTTCTTCCTTGATTTCTACCCTTTTTGTTTTTCTGCTCTCTTGATTCATTTTGAGAGTCTATGCCATGTCCTATTTTCTATACTAATGTCTATGCCATGCACACTTTATCACTTTAGTTATCGAGTTTATTTATGTTTAGCATCTTTACACCTTCACTATCTCTACTATACACTATACCTATACCTACCTATACCTACACCTATACCTACAGTTTACATTGCTGCTACCTATTGAGTATATACTATCATTTTCCCTTCTATATCTGATATATCTTGATACATGCATATATAATTTTGCATTCATAACCATTTCTGACAATATCTCATTTGATACCTACCAAATTGTCTTGCACAATACTTTAACGAGAAATCTCTACGCTAAGTGATTTATAACAGAATTACAGGGACAAGAAGAGGAAGAATAAGTAACTGCTTAGAATAAGGCGAAGTAAACATGTTGTAAAAAGCAACGTAAATAAATGTCACATAGACTTCTATATTTACTTTTAATTTATTTATTTAAGAATTTTTAATGCTTTTCCGTTCAGAATACGAAAAAAATAGCGTGTTTAATGCAAGAAAAGTGAGATCTATCTGGTGGAAATTTTATATTTCCACATACCAAAAAAACTATCACTTTTCGTCTCTTACAAAACAATATACTATTATTATTTGAACAATTAAAGGTCAAATTCCCCAATTTCCCAGCAATGGACGATATCTAGGCCTCCGGCAAATATATAATAATAATCCCAATCGCAGCTATAAAAAACAAGGAATAAACACAATTTGCGGTCAAGGGTCACCACTGCCAAGGCAATAAAATACCTAAAGCAACGTTCGCGACATATGGGTAGCATAATTATCTCGGTACATACCTTAATGTAATATTCGTTGTCTTAATAACCGTTACATGAAGGAACACCTTACGATCCGGGCGGACTTCTAACAAGATTCCTCGTTTGCTACCGTAGTTTAGTTTTCCCGTTGGTTGTGTCAAACGCTGAGAAAGTGCAGTGCTAGGCAGGAACATGAAGAATATTATGCTGCTACTTTCAGCGTTTGTGGTGCTTGGGGAAGTGCAGAAAATCCACGCGAAAGTTTACACCAGATGTGGCCTTACCAGGGAGTTGCTCAATACGGGATTCACCAGAACTTTCGTAGGACACTGTAGGTTTCTTTTTAATATTTTTATAAATTCTTTTAACAAAAGCAGCATTTTATTTGTGCCTTACACATAAAGTACTGAGTAGGGACACAGTACACAGTAAACTGAGTACTAGACATTTTCAACTATTTTTCATATAAAGCATATATGCTAGTCTTCAACGTCTATCACCAACTACTATCCATTAATTTTTGCACTTCCTTATATTTAATCGAATCTTGAGAATATTTATATATGTACTTATTAATTTACTAATTTTTCTAGGTATATGCTAGAAAAATATTGAATTACAGATATAATAGAATTCATAACCATTTAAAGAGGAAGTGATGTCAAAACTAAAATAATTTGTTGGATCTTATGTATTAATTATTATTTCGAAATTTCGAAAAAGTCTTGGGTTTGTTAGCAATCCAATACAAAGAGAAATAACTAATAATCATTTAGAAGTACATGTACAATTTTTTTTCGCCTTTATTCTGAAGAGCCTCACTCAAGATCCGTCGCAAATAGACCAGAATTAAATTCCACAGTGATTGAAAACTTAGTAGTACTACAAATTTGTGTTATTTGTTGTTGACGTTGCCGTTGTTAGATTAATTAGTTCTTTAATTGGATGTAGATACTACCTAATCTGTTTAGTTTTTTTTGCTAACATGGTCTATATGTACCTACTTGCCACTTGAGTTCTGGATCGATATGTATATTATTGTATATCTAGGATTTTAACAGTCATTATCTGCATTTGAAAATAATATATAATGCGTTTTATCATGGTTCAGTTTGATTGTGTTTACCTCGAATCATCATGCAGCATCTTTTAGACTGTTCTGTTTAGACTGTTTTTTAAACTTCGTATGTTGTCGCCAGCAAACAATACAATTTTATTTGACCCAATATTTAAAATAGGTTTCAGAACTGAACCGTGGTAGTTCTACATATTGAGTCCTATTTGATAAGTAGGACTTTATTAATTATGTTTGTAATATTGTGTATATTATATTGTATATTGTAATATCAATATTTCAATACTATTTTAGTAACTAGTCATAACCATGATTTTATTTAATTTGAATTTCAAATGATAATTAAACTGTTGAATAGATTCCTCGTCTGAATAACATGATTATATTGTTGCTTAAATTCAGTATATTACTTTTCTTCTAGGGGTCTGTTTAATAGAGAGCGAGAGTGGTAAAAATACTTCTAGAGTGGTCCACAAGGCCAATGGTAGCAAAGGTATGGGACTCTTCCAGGTATGTATAATCAGGAATAATAGGGAACATTCCAATTTTGTTTTGCATAAGAATGTTCTACCATATTGAAAAATAAGATATGCAAAATATGACGCCTTAATTCCCAATAAGAAACTTGTTATAAATTATTAAAATCTCGCTCGCTCGCGAATCGTTTCAAACAGGTTCAAAGTCGTGATGCCACAGCCTACAATTTACAAACGACCAGGAGACCGATTCGGTCGGCTACGGGAGATCCCAGCACTCGACCGCTTGATTTCATACTTCATTCGGCCACTTTTCGGCGCAACGCCTACCAAATATTGTAGTTTGTGACGTCACAGCTAGTTTCGGGGCGCTTCAATTGTATCGCTGTTTAGATCCTTCATACTGATCGCGCGGAATTAGAAATCTTGTTTTCTTTTGAAGTACAGGTTTTATTACAACGTTACGCTATGTTTTCTAGTATCATTTTTATATTTAAAATTTTAGTCATGTTCCCTATTAAATAGGTATATATTATAATTTGCATATAATTTACTATATAAGAAGAGCTTATTTAGGTTTATGGATGGTTTTTTGTGTTTAATTTTAATAGATTAAATGGAAATTAGACTGTCAATTATAATATCAAGTACTTAGAAAATAAAACAAAATATTCGGATTACCATATGGACAAACTATTAAGACAACATAGACATGAAATATTGCAAGTGCCCCCCTATAGTCTGAATTCAACCACACTGAAAATATATGGGGTGTAGTAAAGCTTGGATGGCTATTCATAATGTCACTTTCAACTTGGCTGAATTTAGGAACTATCTTCAGAAGTGTGGCCCGTTACTTGTGTCAATGTAATATATTGAAAAAAATGTATAGAAAAATAACATGTTTTTGACTCCTCATGTGGGAGTCATTCATTTATTGTTATAATACCATCTGACAGTGATATGATGGTAGCAAATGCAGCCATATTTCTGGTGTTGCATAATTGGACCATCAAGGCGATGACTTTTGATTAACAATAAATAATAAAATAAAATAAGTCAAAAATAGAAGACAAATACACTATCTAGTGTATTATTTGAACTTAATAGTGATTTGTTTTGCTTTATATCAGTGGCAATAAATTATAAAATTTTGGTACTAGTTTTAATTTTACTTCCTTTTATCCTTGTAAAAATTCAAGAAAGTCTGCTGCCTGTCATTTTACATTTTACATCCCTGTTATTAGTTGTAAACAAAACAAAATGCATCTGCGTGTAACAAAATGTCATGCACTTTCACTTTTATAGGCAGATTTACAGATCTCATTATGTACAAGTAAAAAAACCCGGTTATCGAATTCTCGATCGAAATTCATCTGCAGTTCTAAACATAACGACTGATAAATAATAAGTAATTTAAAATTATTAATCTTTTTGAGAACTGAATAATTTTTTCCCGTACTTCAATATTCAGATTATTAGGTGAACAAAATAACGTTACAGCTCTTACAATATATACCTAGTTAATAGGTTAGATATATTTTTCGCTTTTTAAATTGCGCTTTTGTTTGTGTACTATCTAGTCCAGTTGTTGAAAGTAAAATTGGGGTAGTACCTCCGAATTTCAACCCTCATCGATTTTCATTAAAATTTGGAATTCAGATCATCTTTTTCTTAACCTTAAAAGTGACATATGTCCGACTTGCGTTTCTTGTTTTTAAGGGATGAAAACTATAATGCAGGTTTATGAATTTTATGGACTTACATCTTATTTAAAAAAGTATAATACGTCTTTTTTCATATTCTCGAACATGATTTACGATGTAGGTGTTCCAAATTTTCAACCGTTAAAAATGGTCTCTTGCTATCAATTCACTCATGCTATTAATTTAACAAATAATATTTTAATTGAAGCTTACCGATAGTATTTAAACAATCTTGATATGTGATAAAAACAAGAAGCGCTGGGTTATATTGTAAAAAGGTATTATTTGTATGTAATTTAATGAATGTTACCTCAAGTTGGGATAATATAATTGTGATAGTTTTAATTATTATGATATAATTTAATATTGCTATATTTATATATATATATATATATTTAATATTTTAGATTTTTAAATTTTTGTTGTACAGAAAATTTTATGGATTGATCTGATTAATAGCTTTATGGATAGAATAGGTTACAAATGTACTTACTTTGCTTGCTTATTATTCTGCAGACTTTACTAATTTGGGCGCCAGTTCAAATGCCAGTGAACACTAATTATCAATCAAAGTATTTCCTCTCACTTTCATATGGTTTTATATTTATCGAATATTAAATTAATTTTATCATCAATTTTACTTCTTAGAGTATGATATTTCTTGATCTCAAGGTAGGATTCAAAAATTCAAAATAGATTAGTACTATTTTCTCGCGTTTCTCAATATATATATATATATATATATATATATATATATATATATATATATATATATATATATATATATATATATATATATATATATATATATATATATATATATATACACTGCGCAACTTATTTAACGCACGCACAACCAAAAAGTTAACTCAAATTTGACGTTATATATTTTCGACAATTTTTGTTCGTTTTGGTCGATTTTTTTTTCAACTTGTAGGTTTTTCTCTTAGGAATATCACGGTCTTAGTTGTTTTGGTAAAACGAATGATTTTGATATTATACCAGGTGCTATAAAAATGTTATGTTTTTTTCCGAAATTGCAAAACGTCCTGTGGGCTATACAAGGTATTGCAAGTTATTGCAATTATAGCCAATTTAAAGCCTCATGTTTTTTCTACATTTTCTTTTTTTATTCATTTGTTTATCTCTGTTACTTCATAAAATATCCAATTTTTGAGTTGACGTGATTTTTATTAAATTTATTAACTTTCTTTTTTGTCAAGTGCTCATTATTTATTACTCATTATACTGGTTCAATGCCTCATTTTGCGTTCTGTTTTCCTTGATATCTTATAATTTATTGAGAGATGCAAGGTGTGTTAGAAGAGAAAAAGGTTTTAAAAGGACAAAAACTCAAAAAACATACCTAGAAAAATGGATTGCTTTAATCAATAAAACAACGAATAACAGGAAACAAAACAAAAGTAAATAGAGAATTAGTATCTGGTCTTTACACCCCTTCCGCGAATGACCTCCCGACATCTTTGGTTCATACTTAAAACGAAAGTTCTGATTAGGTTCTGATCTAGGCCATTCCATAATTCGACTAGGCGTTCTTCCAATTCTTGTAAATTTTGGGGCTGTCGTCCCTCACTTCGTAACCGCCGACCGATAAAATCCCAAACATGTTCAATGGGGTTAAGGTCGGGGCTACGGGCTGGCCAGTCTATGTGATCAATTCCTACTTCTTCAAGATAATCAAAAGACTCGTGTGGGGACGCGCATTGTCTTGCATAAGTAAAAAATTGGGTCCTATATAGGGGGCGTAAGGCAAAACATGTGCTTCAAGAATGTCTGTGATGTATATGTCAGAATTGAGATTTCCATTCACAGTTACCAAGTCCGTTCGCCCAGTCAAAGATATTCCGCCCCACACCATGACGGATCCACCTCCATATAAAGTTGTGTGCAAAAAATTGCATTGACTGTATCGCATCGGGTCTTCGGTAGACGCGATTACGTCTGTCACAATTATACAAACTGAACCTTGACTCATCAGTCCAAAGAATACGTTCCCAATCTGCTTCCATCCAATTAACATGCTCATTGGCAAAATTCAATCTGGCTCTTCGATGATCTACTGTTAATGCGGGTCCTCGAGCAGCAATCCTGGGTCTTAAATTTGCCTCCCTCAGTCGTCGGCGTACAGTTTGAACGCATATAAGTGGACCACCTGCGTCTTGAAGTTGTGCTCTTAAATGTGTTGCAGTTATAAATCGTTGTCTTACAGCATTTACTCTTAAAAAGCGATCCTGGATAGCAGAGGTAACACGAGATCTACCTTGACCGGCCCGTCTGGAATGTTCTCCTGTTTCCGCGTACCTTTATTCCATTAT
Organism: Tetropium fuscum; assembly: GCA_964058915.1. Lineage (NCBI taxonomy): Eukaryota > Metazoa > Arthropoda > Insecta > Coleoptera > Cerambycidae > Tetropium > Tetropium fuscum. The sequence continues at coordinate 91,001 of CAXKVY010018550.1, read as the reverse complement.
TCATTTCCATTATTTATTTCCATTATTTTATTCCATTTTATTCCTTTGTTCCATTATTTATTTCCATTATTCACTAATTATTGCTGGACTGTCAACAAAAAACTAATGACACATATTTTGTCAGTTTATGACGTGTAATCTTCGATTTCCATAGCTTGCTAGCTGTTTGAGTTGTCCGATAAATGCATTTCATGTGAATAAAAGCATATGGTGTTTCAAAACGGTGTATTTCATGAAGTAACAGAGATAAACAAATGAATAAAAAAAGAAAATGTAGAAAAAATATGAGGCTTTAACTTGGCTATAATTGCAATAACTTGCAATACCTTGTATAGCCCACAGGACGTTTTGAAATTTCGTAAAAAAACATAACATTTTTATAGCACCTGGTATAATATCAAAATCATTCGTTTTACCAAAACAACTAAGACAGTGATATTCCTAAGAGAAAAACCTACAATTTGAAAAAAAAATCGACCAAAACGAACAAAAATTGTCGAAAATACATAACGTCAAATTTGAGTTAACTTTTTGGTTGTGCGTTAAATAAGTTGCGCAGTATATATATATATATATATATATATATATATATATATATATATATATATATATATATATATATATATATATATATATATATATATATATATATATATATAATTTTATATATGAATATACATGATACACACACATATATGATCATCTATGAAGCACCGAAAAAATGCTATTGGTTATTTTATCATAACTCCCTTAATTTTGAAGCTACAACGTCCAGGTAAAGGCCTTCAACCCTTTACCGGAGGGGTGATTCGCGCAGTATAATGCGAACTTCCAATAGGTATCTCCGGTAATTTTTATCCTACAGAAATCCAAAATTCTCGGAAAAAAATGCATATTCTTCTTTTTAAAAAACCTACATTGACCTATAACTGATATAACTGATATACTAGGGGTCAGAGTTGAAATTCTGCCATTAAGAAAGTCCAGGCTTGTGCCACAGTGCAAAAAATGTCAAGCATATGGACACACGCAAAAATACTGTGCCATGGAACCACGCTGCGTCAGATGTACTGGCAAGCACCTAACAATGGAGTGTGAAAAACCAAAGAATGCAAAACCAAAATGTGTTAAGTGTGATGAAGGGCATCCAGCTAACTACAGAGGATGCATGGTTGCAAAAATTAAAAGATAGACGCACTAAGAAACCAGTTCCTCCTAAGTAGCCACAGAGGCCTAAGCAAGCTCCAAAGTATATAAGTGCAGGACAAAAAGCATACAGTCAAGCAGTTACTGGTAAGCCTGAATTGAGTATTAATACAAATGAAACTAAACAAAATGACCAAAATGTTTGCATACAAAACTCTCTTCAACAAATTATGGAGAAACACACAAATGGATGAACGTATCAGCAGACTTGAACATAGAGCTAAAGGAGCTATTCCAAAAACTCGTAATGTTAAGTAGCCTTAATTAGATATCAATTATGGAATGAAATGCCAATGGACTCTTACAACATCAACAAGAACTGCAAGCAGTCGTAGATATAGAGAACATTGACATATGCCTTATTTCGGAGACTCATTTTACTAATAAATCATTCATTAAATTTAAGGGATATAAAACATATCACACTATACACCCAGCAAATGCAGCCAAAGGTGGTAGTGCCATCGTAATTAAGGATTCAATTAAGCATCATCAAGAAACGGGGTATAAAACAGAACAGTTTCAAGCTGCCTCTGTAAAGGTAAAAACCAAAACTTATGAGATAATTGCCTCTGCAGTTTACTGTCCGCCTAGACATGCTCTCAAAAAAGAACAATATGTAGACTTTCTAAATAGCCACGGACATAGATTGAATGAGGGAGAAAACACTCTCGACTGGAAGAATCTTACCCAGGAAGAAGGTGCAATCAGACCTGCTACCCCGAAAGAAATAGCAAAAGAAATTAAAAAAACATTAACCTGAAAAAAGTCCCAGGATTTGACCTAATTCCGGGGAAAATTCTAAAACGTCCCCCACGTAAAGTCATTGTAAAACTTACCTATCTTATTAATGCATCTTTTAGATTAAAATATGTACCGAAGACATGGAAAGTAGCAGAAATGATAATGATCCTGAAACTCGGAAAACCATCAAATGAAGCTTCGTCCTACAGGCCTATCTCCTTGCTTCCTGTAATATCAAAACTGCAAAAAAAATATTTCTTAAAAGATTAAAACCAGTCATTGAAGACAAAAACATAATCCCAGATCATCAGTTTGGATTCAGAGTCATTCAACTATAGATCAGGTCCATAGGATCACAGATGTAATTGAAAAGTCGCTGGAGCAAAAAAAAAGTTTACGTTTAAAAAAACGTTTAAGTTTAAGTTTAAAAAGGAAGACGCTTATTCTGAACTTAAAGAAATCAAGGCAGGAGTACCACAAAGGAATGTATTAGGGCCAGTCCTTTATCTACTATACACGAGTGATATTCCTGAATTAGAGTATGACACGAAAGCACCTTTGCTGATGACACTGCTATAATGGCTGTAGGCAAAGATCACCAATAAGCGGCAATAAATCTGCAAATATCAGTTAACAAAATCAGCACCTGGACTAAGCAATGGAGAATCAAACTAAATGAAAGTAAATCTGTCTATGTTAATTTCACAAACAAAAGAGACCGACATATCCCTGTTAGCATAAACGATATCCAAGTACCATATGCCAATACAGCAAAATATTTGGGTACAACACTGGACGCTAAGCTACGCTGGAGAGCTCTTGTCAAAAATAAAAGGAAGAATTAGATATCAGATTTAAAAAAATGTATTGGCTGCTTGGACGAAACGCTGTCAATATATAACAAAGTACTTTTGTACAAACAAATTCTCAAGTCCGTATGGACTTGAGCTGGATGACCCACAGCTGGATGCTATATAGCTGTGGGGTTGTGCCAGTAAAAGCAATCTAGATATAATCCAGCGATTCTAAAACAAAGTATTAAGGAGCATTGTTAATGCTCCCTAGTATCGCAGAAATAGTGACCTCCATAGGGACATGGGAATGGACACCGTTAACCAGACCATCAGTGAATTGGCCAAAAGTCACGAATAGCGACTTCATAGTCACGTCAATGTCGAAGCCATCCAGCTCCTCGACAATACAAACCAGATTAGAAGGCTCAAGAGGATCAAACCCTTCGAGCTAATATAATTTTGTTAGTGCAAAAGCAGAGAACAGTGCCTGTGTACACATTAATATTAGCGTAATTAAGTATTAGAAAAATATAAGGAACACTAGTGAGTAAGTCCTTAGATATAAATTTTGTAACAGTAGTAAATAAGGTTAGAAAAATATTACTCATTGATCTAAGTTCAGATCAGATTGTAATTACAGTAAATGCCATTGGTGTTTGTATAAAAAATAAAAACAAATTTCCGGAGTTATTTAGAGTGAAAACATTTCTACCCTCGCGAAGGGATGGCATCCACCCTCAGGATAAAAGGCGCTCATTGCGCATTTTGCTTCTCCTAACTACTTACCAAATTTCACGTCAATCCGTCAAGATAATTCAAATAATTCGGAGCGGAAATCCCTCAACGACTGAACTAATTGAGACATTTTATAAAATATATGTGACGTTGTACTACTGTATTGGATTTTATATTAAGATGCAATTGTCCCATGAATAGAGAATAAATAAATATTCATAACTTTTACAGATTAATAGCAGGAATTGGTGCAAATTTGGCGGTCCTGGAGGCAGATGCCAGATGAAGTGTGAAGGTAAAGTAACAATAAAAACAATAATAATAAAAATAATAATAATAATACTAATGGATTCTTTGTTGTATACGCAAGATGTACCTAAAACGTAGGATAATATAAAGCAACTATTCAGTGTATAATATGTTCATTGTTGAATACTTTCCTGACCGCAATCCATTACACATGGTTTCTCAGGTACCACTGCCCTGAAATATTGAAAAATTATTTTTCTGTTATATATTCTGAGAAATAGTCTAAGAGAACGGTAAAAAAATTGACAATTTTTTTATGTAGGATACGGTAACGTTTATTATTTATATAGGTACATAATATTACAATGATTTACAATTTTTTATAATTATATTTTTCTTGTTAGTGAATTTTTTTATTAGTTCTTCATTTTCTTAAGCATGTGAAATTCAATGCACGTCTGATCAAAATTTTGACAATCAATAATGGCATTAGTGGGTAATTGTGATTTGTCCTTTGTCCAAAAATTGTCCATAGTGGTAAAAAATCTCTACAGGGCTATCTGTCCCAGATAACCACATACAATATTCGACTAATATTTCAATATTGTTCCAAGGATTATTACTGAAATGATCGAATATTTCGACCCACATTAATTCCAGTGGTAGACAGCTTTTTTTCTAATTATAATTCTTGAGTGCGGGAGGGGCGTCGTCACGATAGTAGGGCTGGACAAGCGACATGCAGCGCTGCACGATTGGGCAATAAATCTTGTAAATTGCAAAATAAATATATTTTTTTGTATTAACTTTCTATTTATCATTATAGGTTTAAAATACAGAAAAAACAGACCGGCCTTTAAAAAGCAGAATGTTTACTGTCCTTGATTTACAATCAAAAATTAGTTCTCAAAAATAGTATAAGTAGTTCTGGTTAAATCAGAATAGGTGGTCACCTTATGTATAAGACGTTATTTTACTGCTGATTCATGACGCTTGCTTTAGTATTTGTAACCGAAAGTTTGCAAGAAAATCCATAATTACTGTTTACGTTTATTTAGCAACATTTTTCTTACAGATTGCTACTATCTAATATCAACACAAAAATTATTTACTAAAAAATAGAGCAAATTATACAGTGCGTAGAAGTAACGGGTAAATTCAATATTTCTGACAATAATACTGACGTTTCTGTCTATGCCAATGTGGATCTTTGTCTTTCTGTCTGCCACCAAAATATGCGGAATTACAAATAAAATTCTACGTGTCCAAGGATATTAGACAGAAACGTCAAGGTTTAAGAAATCTTGAATTTACCCGTTACTCTTCCAACGCATTGTATAAAAGGAGACCAGATGCCCGATACGTAGTATTCAATAAAATATTAGTTATTTTCCTAACAAGTGCGGGACGCTGATTACAGTTAACCGAACGACGCCCAGCCGAGTTCGGTTAGCAACCGAGTGCGGAAAAGGCATTTTCCGATGATTTAAAAAAAATGTAATTTTATTAAAAACAATAAAAATATTACAAAATATAATAAATATCCGATAGAAAAATTACAAAAGAAAAACTTTCATTTAGTAGCCTACCTATCTATGTTACCTACCATAGGAACCACTAAATAAACAATTAATAATTTACATTGTAACAATTTCGTTTACAATTTAATAGCATTTTATATGATTATTATGGACTAAGAAAAGTGAATTTTGTACACCCCAAAACATAGGTGGAGCGTCAAACTGGATTCATGGATTGGAAAAATGATAGCCAGATAAACTCTTCGTCGGAAAACGTTCTTATGGTTATTGTTACGTTCACTTATCGACTACTCTCCCCCTTTAACATTCATGATTGGATCTTAGGGCATGTATATTAAGAGTTTAGTTGCGGCACATTTGTGTTGTGGTATTCTCACCTTTTTCATAGAACATTATTGACTGATGTAAATGCATCTAGTTAGCCACTATGTCCCTATTCTTTCGATCCTATGAGAACTATGCTGATCCTATCCTATGGTTTTCTATGATTAGCGCGCTTAGTCTAGGTGACAGATTTATGGCACGTGACCTGATGTTCGAGGATATCGTCTTGGTCGTGTGGTACGAGGCCACTTTCTTCCTTTTTCTTGCTGGTCCAGCAGAGAGTAGTGACGCTACTTATATTTCCAGTTTATCAAAGTGCTTTCTTAGTAGTCATCTTCATAGTAGTGTTATATTTATTAAAAAAATCACTGTTGTGTGTTGTTGTGGTTTGTTAACCCGCACATAATCGACTGTATGTCGGATTAAACAATTTCAAATGAGCGAAGCGATTGTTTTTGTTACGAAGGGGCCATTTTCTATTTTCGCCTTTTCTGTTCTCTAGAGCCTGATTTTTCAATTTATTATAAATGTACATACAAAAATGATATATAGATATTTAAATAATATGACCCACGTGGGGTAGAGTACTTCTTCCCGCACGCATTATATTTTTATATCACACGTGTGCATGCGGTGAACTGGACTTTATAGCATGCTCGTAGGAAAAACAATTTTATACACATTAAAATACAAAAGATGACAACTGATAAATGCATCTAATTTTGTGCAATCGGACAAGTTGGCTTTTAATAATTTTACATGTACGTATATATTTACCCTAGTTATACACAATATATATGAACCTAAGTTTACCAAAAATATTTGCAGATCAAAGGCAATTTATTACTAATTCGCGTCAGTATGAATTTTAAAATGTACAAAATTAACAATACGTAATATCGCTTGCAAAACGGTCAGCAAAATATATGGTCATTTACAAAGAAACACTAATGTTAACTCACGGTAATGCATTGCAATGCTTAGGTATCATTACTATTTATCATAATTAGAGTATAATAGTTCTAGTGGAATGGATTCAAAGTTGTAGGCAGTGTAGAGAAAGTAACTGGCACTTGGTGTGATATATTTATCAAGCCACTAGCCCATGAAACAAAAAAAAATGGAAAATTCACCCGTCTATGTTTAATATTTTAGTAATGAAGCACTATTATTTTCGCTAATATGTGTCAAATCTTGAACATTATACTTTTAGATTGTAAATCGTTTGTGCCGAGATCTTTTATGTTTTTATAATGTAAATTTATTGACAGGAGCGCAACTCCGAAATTTTTCAAATAATAAATTTCACCCGCATTAGCGAATAAAGTGTTATGTACAATTCCTAAAATTAATACATTTACCGATTAAGATAAAAACAATACTATCCCTATAGGAAATTTCCCGTTCTTTGAATTAGCATAATCAGAATTTCGGTGAAATTAACCTTTCATGCAGACAAACGCGTTTCAATGTGTAAGGGTTGATTTCACCCCGTTCCTGCAACCTCTGATGACCACTTTTGCGATTTTTAGACGCGGCCTGACAAAAACTACCATCCCTATGCAAAATTTTAGCTCCCCGATACAGGTAATTTTTCATCTCAGACAACTGTACTATTGAGGGTCGTCACAAATCCTATTCGAATTGATCCATAATCAGATATCTTTGATGCGAAATAAATAAATAAGCAATGGGAAAATAATATAACTACAATGTAAGCACCCTAGATACATAATTTTATCCTAATTTATTTTTTCTACAGATTTAATAAACGAGAATATAATCGATGACGCGTCTTGTGCAAGAAAAGTCGAGAAGGAGCTGGGTTTCCGAGCTTGGAAAGGCTGGATGAGGAGCTGCTATGGCCGCTCTGGAGACTATCCATCCCGCATTGCTAATACATGTTTGCCGTATTAGCAATGCGGGATGCCGTCAGAACTCAATATTTATATGTATGCAAATTATTAACTATTTTATCGAGGTGTAATAAACATTATCAGGGTTTTACTGCAGCGTTGTTTACAACATAATAATGTAGCTAATTAGAATGTATAATATTTGCCAACTGAATGACAATTTCAAGGTGGCATTATTGTAATGATCTGTATCTTATAATTCAAATTAAACTTTTCTAATTGTACCTAGCGATAAAATTTAGAATGTTATCCATGTAAATCTAAATATACTGTAACGCTTTAATTTGTATATACAGTGAGCTCGTAAAGTTTGGAATAAATTCAATTAATCGTTATTGAAGGATTTTCACAGGAAATCCTCGGACACGTCAACTTTTTTTTATAAAATGTCACTTTTTTCAGCTTACGATTTTTTTTTTGTTTTGTTCGTTTTTGAGCTATGACGTCATCGACAATTTTTTTAAATGACAACCCATATTTTTTTTCACGGATTTCGATAGAGCACATTTTTCTGAGTGCGAATATGTCAAAAACATAGTACCTTTAACATTAAAGTGTTCGAGATATTCGGTTGCAAAGTTTTAAGAATGAATTATACAAGCGATGACCAAATGCTAATCATTTATCAAGAAAGCGCAGGAAAAACAACAGTTTTGACAGTTGTCACAATTTTGAAGTTTTTCCTCGCAAGTTTGTGTTTTAATCAGTTGAATAATATCATTAAGTAAGTTGATTAATCATTATTCCATCATAATTCATTTTATTTAAAAATGGTCCGTCGTTTGAGTGAAAGGGAAAGAATCGAAATTTTGATGATGATCGGTTACGGGGACAGAGCTCGCACACAAGTAGAAGTTTGCCGTTTATTTAACAACAAATATCCAAACAGAGAACCAATTACACAGTCCACCGTTAGCAAAATAGAACAAAAGTTTTTAGAAGTGGGTCATACGAGAGATCGCCCTAGAACGGGTCGTCCACCAGTGCAACAAGATGTTAAATTGAATGTTCTACTAGAGCTTCAAGAAAATCCCCATTTACCCACCCGCCAAGTGGCGGCAAACAACGGAATAGTTCAAAGCTCCGTCTTGAAATATTTGAAATTGAACAAATGGCATCCGTATAAAGTGGTTTTGGTCCAAGAGTTAAACGAAGATGATCCTGACCGTAGGTTACAGTTTTGCCAAACCATGTTGCAACGCCTGATTGATGACGACGGATTTTTACGCAATATTGTTTTTTCTGATGAGGCTACCTTTTATCTCGACGGCACAGTTAACCGGCAAAACTGTAGATATTGGTCTCCTGAAAATCCACACTGGAAAATGGAAACTCGTAGTCAGTTTCCACAAAAAGTTAACGTTTGGGCTGGTATTGTAGGTAATCGTATTTTGGGTCCATTTTTCTTTGAAGGCGTATTAACAGGTGAAATATATTTAGAATTTTTAAGAGACGACTTAGTCCCTGCACTTGCGGTACTTTACCCAAATGACGTAGATCCAGATCTGCCCCATCACACGATATGGTACCAACAAGACGGTGCACCACCCCATTTTGCAGTGATCGTTCGCGATTATTTAAACCATGTATTTCCTAACCATTGGATTGGTCGCAGGGGAACTATCGAATGGCCCCCTAGATCTCCAGATCTCACTCCCCTAGACTACTTTTTATGGGGCTATTTAAAGAGCAAAGTCTATTTCAATAGACCAAATACCATCGAAGAATTAAAGGACAGAATTCGCAATGAAATTCGAACCATTCAACCCGATACTGTTGGTAAGGTTCTGCAGGAGTTTCAGTGGCGGATGGGATATTGCCAGGAAGTGAATGGAGGTCACTTTGAAAATTTACTCTGATTTTATTTTTTACTTTAATTATTTATCATTTATTTGTTAAAATATTTTTTTATTTGTTTAAATTGTTGTTAAAAAATTAAACAGATTACTCCCAAATCTTTCAAAATATTCGATAAGCTACCAAAATAAATAATATTACTCCTTAATCTTTTAAAATGTAATAAGCTATAAGCTATTAGAATCAATAAGCTATTAAAAATCTTGACCCGCCCGATAGCTTATGCATGGTGCCATGGTACATTTTATAAACTTTGCAACTGAATATCTCGAAAACTTTAATGTTAAAGGTACTATGTTTTTGACATATTCGCACTCAGAAAAATGTGCTCTATCGAAATCCGTGAAAAAAAATATGGGTTGTCATTTAAAAAAATTGTCGATGACGTCATAGCTCAAAAACGAACAAAACAAAAAAAAAATCGATGGCTGAAAAAAGGGACATTTTATAAAATAAGGTTGACGTGTCCGAGGATTTCCTGTGAAAATCCTTCAATAACGATTAATTGAATTTATTCCAAACTTTACGAGCTCAGTGTATAATATTAAGATGGGCCCAGGGACTGCTATGTGTAATAAATTATTTATGTGTGCTAAATGTATAGGGCAATTATGTTACGCTGCCGAAACATCTCGTAGTGTTGGTTAATTTCTTGATTCCTTAAATACTTATGTCTTAGATGTACATAATAAGTAGTTATTTAAAAAAAATCCGTGTGCAGCACAGTATACGTGATAGGAGGGAATACTTCTTTACCGACTCGTTGAGAGAGTGAGATATAGAGAGAGAGGGGCGAGAGAGAAAAAGAGAGAGAGAGAGAGAGAGGTATTGTACATATTCGCTATATGGTAACTGAAGTGTGACACATATGTTTGTGATTTTAAATGGTGTAGATTTCTCGAGAATATATCATCAATCATTGTTCGTGATTTAGTCGTGGCAATGTTCCGTTCATTATTCATATCTAAACCGAAATCCCCACTAAGAAAGTGAAATAGTGACAAGGACGCATCCTCCGCAAAAAGATCATCATCCATTTGGATCAGATTTGAAAGCCCAATCCAGATATATCCTGTAGGACATGCATAAGTAATATTCTGTCACGGTCGTTTATAAATTATATCAAAATTGCTTTCCGCTTTAGAACACTTGTGGGGCATCGTTGCCCAAGTCAGAGCTGCATTCGCTATCTCTAGTTCTCATTATATCCAAATTGCTTTCCGCTTTAGAACACTTGTGGGGGATCGTTGCCCAAGTCAAAGCTGCATTCGATATATCTGTTTCTCTCTCTCTCTCTCTCTCCCTCATATCTGTCATATGCTTTATCTCACTTGCGAGACGAAAGTGTTATAAATTGTGTCGTGATGCGACCTTGAAAAATCACTATCATGCGGCTAAAGAAGTAATCACTTATATATATATATATATATATATATATATATATATATATATATATATATATATATATATATATATATATATATATATATATATATATATATATATATATATATATATATATATATATATATATATATATATATATATATATATATATATATATATATATATATATATATATATATATATATATATATATATATATATTTATATTTATATATTATTATTATATCACAATATAATAATAATAATAATATGCCGCCCTCCTACCGCACTAGTATCTAAATTCTCAGATAACCATGGTGGTTGGGGAATGAGGGGTACAGTTAGTATTAGTATTATATTTTTGTTTCGTGGAAATGTATCTTGTCAGGCCTCCTAAGCATCTGACTCACTTGACGAGACGTGCTAACGTTAATCAGTGATCACTCTTCACGGCCGTGAAGTGAGCGGTCACTGGGTCATCATGTACCTTAAACAGATGGAGTTGTCCAAGGAAATCCATCCCACCCTTGTATCCCCGAGAACACCTATCTACAAAACCACAAGCCTAATAATGACCGGGATGGAACATGCGGAGTTCGAAGAGAATATTTCGATATTTAGGCTGTTTTTCCTCCTCTTTTAAGCTGACAATCATCAATAGCTAACATGGTCTCTGTTTGGTGGACAAGGAGTACCATGAGTCAAGCTTAATTGCGCGTATTAGCTTGACGACGGTGGGGAATGAGTAGTTCCTATTGATTCGCCATTGTTCTTTCTTCACAATGCCTTCAATATCTCCTATCCTTCTATCTCCTCTATACCGAACGAATGCCGCGTTATGTCGAAGAACATGCGCCGACACGGCGTGCTGATAATATGTGCATGGCGGTGTCATTCAACGGGCCCGTCAACTGCGTTACCCATAACGCAGTTACGGTACGAATGTTTTGCACACACAGCTCAGCCTATTGAAAACGTATCTTCTATGTTCTGGAGTACTATTTGTCTTCTACTACTACTCTACTACTATTTGTCTTCTATGGAGTACTATTTGTCTTTCACAGCTTCAGAGAAGTTGCTATTAGTGACACTCATTAGATAATTTAAAACATAGTGTGATATAGAATACGAATAGGTATATTAGTATTAGTATTGAAAACAAAATTTAACTTCAAATAAAACTTCATAAAATCCTTGAGTAAAACGTCAATCTACATTAATAATGGCTATATTTTAAATCCTCCTTGAATAATATAATATTAAACTTTTAAAATAATTTCAGTAAAAAAATGTGATCGTGACACTCATAATTTGTTCCATTTATTTTTTTATTTGATATTCGCGAATATTTACAAGGTATTTCTCTTTGAATTTGTATATATGTAATTGGAAGATTGATATTTACAACTTTAAAGTAACATCGCGGAATTTGACGTTGATAATATACATTATCAAATAAAATTCCAATCCATGTTAATATCTCGGCACCTAGGTGTATGTTGTCCGGTGATGCCTACATTGGCTCTGTCCAGATCAGAGACAAATTTACACCTATCGACCAATATCTGCTATATGAACTGTGCAGCCTGAAAATAGTGTAGCAATCGTTTTTTGCTGAGCAACTTTTATAATTCATCAATTGCATAGAAGTTAGTTCACGCAAACTATAGTAGTAATATTTAAAAAATTATAAATGTAATTTTCTGTACTGGGTAAATTTAATTTTAGTAATTGATATTATTGAAAATTTTATATATACGTTTTTATACCTCTTATGCTCTGGCTATGTTCAGTTAATCAGTATGCCTACTTATTTATCTCAGGAGTATGATTTAGAAGGAAGCTGTGATAAACCATGCAATCCACAACACAAAGAAAGCTAATATATATCAATTTAACACATTTATTAATAACAAACTCGATTATTTCGATGCTATGGATATAGGCATATGATCAAATTTGAATATGGTTATATGGTGGAGAAGAGAAAATGGTAATAAATAAACTTTTATAAAAAATTTCTATCCGCTACTTAACCTAATATAAAATTATTGACATTTTTGACATTTGAAGAATTTTGGGGCATTAATTAAGTCCGAATTGGTTTCACTAAAATCTTATGTCTATGAGCTCTATTTAAATTATTCTTTAATTAAGGTTAGTAATTGATAAATTTGGAAAAATTATCAAAACTTTTGATATCTCATTTTATAGTCATGACTTATATTCGAATGATGTTAAGGTACCTTAATTTTGTTTAATGTTGCTCCCTAACGCTTTTATTTTCACACTTTGCTTTTGTCCGTCTAATTTTGATTAAATTTCAGCATGCCCCATCCATATGGCTTCCATGGAACTCAATAACTCCTTTAATACCATTCTCCACTCATTTCTTTCTGCAAACTTTTTCTAAATTTATATCTCCAATCTCCTTTTCTTATTTTCTCCCCTGGCCTGTGCTTTTCTTCTCTCAATTATTTTCTGCAAACTCCAAATTTCTATCTGCCATCCGTTTCTTATTTTCTCTCCAATTATTATTTTCTTCCTTGGTTTCCACCTTATTTGCTTTTCTGCTCCCTTGATTCATTTTGACAATAAAGTCTATGCCATGTCCTATTTTCTATACTAATGTCCATGCCATGCACACTTTATCACTTAAGTTATCGAGTTTATTTATGTTTAGCATCATTACACCTTCACTGTGTCTACTATACCTACAGTTTACATTCCTGCTAGCTATTTAGTATAT
>CAXKVY010018550.1:0-72500 GCA_964058915.1 Tetropium fuscum | reverse complement strand
ATATATTGAAAAAAATGTATAGAAAAATCATGTTTTTGACTCCTCATGTGATAGTCATTCATTTATTGTTATAATACAGGACCATCTGACAGTGATATGATGGTAGCAAATGCAGCCATATTTCTGGTGTTGCATAATTGGATCACCAAGGCGATGACTTTTGATTAACAATAAATAATAAAATAAAATAAGTAAAGAATAGAAGACAAATACACTATCTAGTGCATTATTTGAACTTAATAGTGATTTTTTTGCTTTATATCAGTGGCAATAAATTATAAAATTTTGGTACTAGTTTTAATTTTACTTCGTTTTATCCTTTCTTAAAAATTCAAGGAAGTCTGCTGCCTGTCATTTTACATCCATGTTATTAGTTGTAAACAAAACAAAACGCACCTGCGTTTAACAAAATGTCATGCACTTTTATAGACAGATTTACAGATCTCAGATCTCCCGGATTTCGAATTCTCGATCGAAATTCATCTGCAGTTCTAAACATAACGACTGATAAATAATAAGTAATTTAAAATTATTAATCTTTTTGAGCACTGAATAATTTTTTTCCCGCACTTCAATATTCAGATTATTCGGAGAACAAAATACCGTTACAGCTCTTACAATATATACCTAGTTAATAGGTTAGGTTAATTTTTCGCTTTTTAAACTGCTCTTTTGTTTGTATACTATCTAGTCCAGTTGTTGAAGGTAAAAATGGGCTAGTACCTCCGAATTTCAACCCTCATCGATTTTTATTAAAATTAGAAATTCAGATCATCTTTTTCTGACTTGCGTTTCTTGTTTTTAAGGGGTGAAAACTACCCCGTCGTGAAAAAAATAAAATAATGCAGGTTTATTAATTTTATGGATTTACATATTATTTAATAAAGTAGAATACGGCTTTTTTCATATTCTCGAACATGATTTACGATGTAGGTATTCCAAATTTTCAACCTTAAAAATGCTCTCTTGCTATGAATTCACTCATACTTCATTCGGCCGCTTTCCGACGCAACGCCTTATTGCAGGTTGTGACGTCACAGCTCGTTTCGAGCCGCTTCAATTTTTTCGCTGTTTAGATCCTTCATACTGATCGCGCGAAATTAGATATCTTGTTCTTTTAAGTACACGTATTATTACAACGGTACGAATCTTTTTTAGCATTATTTTTATTTTTAAAATTTTAGGCATGTTCCCTATTCTGGTGGGGTTTCATCGCACCTACGAAAAATGTACTATAAGTTTTTCCAAAATAATGTATCGGTTTTCCGTTATTCAACGTTGAATAGTTCGAACCAAGTAGTTGCACAAAGAGTCTCAATGAGTCATAAAAAATGACAATCTCGTTCAATCTCCAATCTCTTCAAATTCGAATCTCTTAGTTTTTTATAAGTTTCATTTTTGGTTATTACAACTTTTTTGTTAGAACGCGAAGTTTTCGAGTTATTTGAGAAAAACCATCCAAAAACATGCATTTTTAACATGAAAAAGTTTTCAATCGCGAATAAATCGAAAAATATCGATCTGTCGAAAGAACTTTATAGAACATTTAGTACTCAATTTCCGGAGTTATTTTGAGCGAAAACACTCCCGCGGAGGGGTGGCAACCACCCTCAGGGTAAAAGGTGTTCATTGCTCATTTTGCTCATTGAGCCATCTCCTAACTACTTACCAAATTTCACGTCAATCCGTCAAGATGATTCAAATAATTCGGAGCGGAAATCCCTCAACGACTGGACTAATTGATACATTTTATAAAATCTATGTGACGTTGTACTACTGTATTGGATTTTATATTAAGATGTAATTGTTCCATGAATAGAGAATAAATAAATATTCACAACTTTTACAGATTAATAGTAAGGACTGGTGCAAATTTGGCGCTACTGGAGGCAAATGCAATATGAAGTGTGAAGGTAAAGTAATAATAATAATAATACTAATGGATTCTTTGTTGTATATGCAAGATGTACCTAAAACGTAGGACAATATAAAGCAACTATTCAGTGTATAATATCTTCATTGTTGAATGCTTTCCTAACCGCAATCCATTACACATGGTTTCTCAGGCACTGCTGTGCTGAAATACTGAAAAATTATTTTTCTGTTATATATTCTGAGAAATAGTCTCAGAGACCGGTAAAAAAATTGACAATTTTTTTATATAGGTTACGGTAACGTTTGTTATTTATTTAAGTACATAATATTACAATGATTTACAATTTTTTATAACTATATTCTTCTTGCTAGTGAATTTTTTTATTAGTATAAGCGATATGCAGCGTTGCACGATTGGGCAATAAATCTTGTAAATTGCAAAGTTAATATATTTTTTTGTATTAACTTTGTATTTATCATTGTAGGTTTAAAATACAGAAAAAACAGAATGGCCTTTAAAAAGCAGAATGTGAATGTGAATGAAGCCCTTGATTTATAATCAGAAATTAGTTCTCAAAAATATTATAGTTCTGATTAAATCGGAATAGGTGGTCACCTTATATATAAGACGTTATTTTACTGCTGATTCATGACGCTTGCTTTAGTATTTGTAAACGAAAGTTTGCAAAAAATCCACAATTACTGTTTACGTTATTCTTTAACATTATTCTTACAGATTGCTACTATCTAATATCAACACAAAAATTATTTCCTACAAAAATAGAGCAAATTATACAGTGCGATAGAAAAATAACGGGTAAATGCAATATTTCCTAAGACTGACGTTTCTGTCTATGTCAATGTGGATCTCTGTCTTTCTGTCTGCCACCAAAATATGCGGAATTACAAATAAAATTCTACGTGTCCAAGGATATTAGATTGTATAAAAGGAGGTCAGATATGCCAGATTATATATACGTAGTATTCAAGAAGATATTAGTTATTTTCGGGACGCTGATTGCAGTAGATCGAACGACGCCCAGCAGAGTTCGGTTAGAAATCGAGCGCGGAAAAGGCATTTTCTGCACGTGTAAGGTACAATATTTTTCCTACGACCGGTCATTAAACTAAAAAAATATTTGGAAATAAAAATTCAAACTTTCCATCTGTACAATTTCCTACTGTGTTTTGGTTTAGTCTCAAACTTCCTACGCTTCATACCAATGCTATGATTTAAAAAAATGTAATTTCCTACCAAACAATAAAAATATTACAAAATATAATAAATATCCGAGAGAAAAATTACAAAAGAAAACTTTAATTTAGTAGCCTGTCTATCTATGTTACCTACCACAGGAACGACAAAACAATAATTTACATTGTAACAATTTCATTTACAATTTAATAGCATTTTATATATTATGATTACTATGGACTAAGAAAAGTGAATTTTGCACACCCCAAAACATAGTTGGAGCGGCAAACTGGATTCATGGATTGGAAAAATGATAGCCAGATAAACTCTTCGTCGGAAAACGTTCTTTTGGCTTATTGTTACATTCACTTATCGACTACTCTCTTCCTTTAATATTCATGATTAGGGTATGGCTTAGGGTATGTATATTGAGAGTTTAGTTGCGGCACATTTGTGTTGTGGTATTCTCACCTTTTTCATAGGTTTTGCATGTGGTGAGGTGAACTTTTATAGCATGCTCGTAGGAAAAACAATTTTATACACATTAAAATACAAAAGATGACAACCGATAAATGCATCTAATTTTGTACAGATGGACAAGTTGGCTTTTAATTATTTTACATGTACAGGGTAAGTCTCTTAAGATTGACACCCCCCTTATCTCACTTATCCTTTGCCGATTTAACTCATTCAAAAAAGGAGTGGACGCGGTTTTTGATGGATTTTTATAATCTGAGCACGGATATTAAAAATCTCGAAAGATATACAGGGTGGAAAATAAAACATGATTTTTTTAAAAGGAACACCCCGTATATTTTTATACCAAAATAATGTCCTTAATTTTCTGAATAAAAAAATATCTGATTGTTATATAATCACTCCACCTGTTCGTGAGATATTACTAAAAACTTTACAGATGTCAATTATAAAAAAAACATATCAAGATACCTCTGGAAACAATGCCATTTATTGAGATAATAAATAAATAATATATAAGTGACAATAACAGTAAGGAGTAATAACAATAAACAACATAAGCCTAATAAAAACAAATAAAAGTCAATATTAATACAGTAACACAATAGAGTAACACAATTTTATTTATTTACACGTAACGTAATTAAATATTTTCCACGTAACCACCACCATTCTGAATACACATTTGGCATCGCTTTATAAAATTGCTTCTCACCCTTTGAAATATATCACCATTTTGGTTTAATTCCTCAATTTTTACACGTATGCATTCTTTTAACTTATTCATATTATTAAAAATCCCAGTTTCGTATATATCTTGTTTTATCATACCCCAGAGAAAAAAATCCATAGGTGTTAAGTTCGGACTTTTAGCTGGCCAATGTATAACACCGTGCATTCCTATCCAAATAGGATATTTTCTGTTTAGGTATTCGGTGACGTTCCGTGCAGAGTGTGGTGGTGCTCCATCCTGCTGCCAAATAACTGATCTGTTGTCAACTAAATTAATATTATCTAAATAATTTTCAACTGGACGCTGAAGAATATCCACATAACGTTGTGCATTTAAGGGCCCATTTATAAATACAGGACCTACAATAGCATCCTTGTGGATGCCGCACCACACGTTTACAGTTTGGTATCCTTTTTTTTAAATTTTTTTTACAATATTCCTCTATTCTATCAAGTATGTCTCTGCAGAAGGTTAACCTGTCTTGAAGGTTATTGTCGTCTAAATATTGAACGGGCAAAATGGTTTAAAATTATGGCGATGTAATATTTTTATCACACTTTTTTGTGATATATCCAATTCTATTGCTGCGACATAGGATGATTTGGATGGATTTTCAGCAAAATATAATAACGCGTTGAGTTCTGTGTCTTCTCCTGTTTTTGTTCTTCGCCTTTCCCTTTTCTTGTCTCTCAGAGATTCGGTATTCCTAAACTTTGCATAAATGTTTTTAAAACCTCATTTTTGGAAGTAGGTAGCCTTTCTCGAAATAACCTAACATACTCCCTCCGAGCAAGAGACTTATTCTTGTTGCACTGAATATAAATTTCAAGTAACTCTTTTCGCTCTTCCAATGAATATACCATTTTCAAAATAACTTGCTTCTTTACGAACACTACGTATTTTTTACGCTAATATCTAAGAGAGTGAACTACTATCTCACAAAAAAACTGGATGACATCTGTCAACAAATAAACAATGCAAATATGCATTGTTTCCAGAGGAATCTTGATGTTCTTATTTTATAATTGCCACCCGTAATGTGATAAGTTTTTAGTAATATCTCACGAAAAGGTGGAGTGATTATATAACAATTACACATTTTTGGATTCAGAAAATTAAGGACATTATTTTGGTCTAAAAATATACGGGGTGTTCCATTTAAAAAAATCATGTTTTATTTTCCACCCTGTATATTTTACGAGATTTTTAATATCTGTTCTCAGATTATAAAAATTCATCAAAAACCGTGTCTACGTCTTTTTTGAATGAGTTAAATCGGCAAAGGATAAGTGAGATACGGGGGGTGTCAATCTTAAGAGACTTACCCGGTACGTATATATTTACCCTAGTTATACACAATATATATGCCAAATTATATACACACCAAATTATACACAATATATATACCAAAAATATTTGCAGATCAAAGGCAATTTATTACTAATTTACGTCAGCATGAATTTTAAAATGTACAAAATTAACAATACGTAATATCGCTTGCAAAACTGTCAGCAAAATATATGGGCATTTACATAGAAACACTAATGTTAACTCACGGTAATGTAATGGTAATGCAATGCTTAGGTATTGTTACTACTTCTCTTAATTAGAGTACAATAGTTCTAGTGGAATGGTTCTGGGTTTCCAAACAGACAACCCAAATTCAAATTTTTGTTTGCCCAATCTATCAAGTCATCTACCCTTATCATTTTGGCATGGTTTGTCCAGACGGGGTCAAAAGGGGAAGGGGACGATCAACTAAAAACATGGGAAAATAGTTTTTACTTCATATCTGGGCGGCTTTTTACTTTACAAAAACAAAGTTCATATAAAAAATTAAGAATACGACAAAACACACACGCTCATCGAAAGCTGAGTGAAATCGGATAATTAGTTCGCGCCATATCGCGAATCGTAGTTGCGAAGGCTCAATTTTTGTATGAAAGCGCTATTATGATGGAATTATGAAGCTTCAGGCTGAGGGTGGTGGGATAATTAGGGGGTGGTGGGATAATTAGGGGGGGGGGGAAACGAAATTGGTAAAATGCTCTGAATTGATAAACTTGTCTGAATATTGACGGCTCTTAAACATTCAAACGGCTTTTTCTTGGTTTCTTCAAACTCTATTCGATGGCATTACTGAATATTTTTTGCTGCAAACAAACGCCTAGCGCGTAAAAATATCATTTCTCTGTTTTTTCAAACTGTGTTTCCCATATAAGGGAAGGGGTTGGGGGACATGATTTTTTTACCGATCGACAGCTTTTTTTTCGATCTTTATAGCTCAACTAGATCAGAATTGGATGATTAGGGGGGGAGCTAGGGGACTTTTACTATGAACCAGGAGAACGGAGAGGAGCGGGGGCTCCGGCCTACCGCAAAATCATGGGGACATTTTTTTCTTTTTCTCTTAATATTGACCGATCTTAAAAAATCAAATGGCGTTGTGTTCGTTTTGTTTGTGTTTAATTGACTTCAAAAAAGGAGTAGGTTTTGAATTCGATTCGTACATTTTTTATGTATGTTTATCCATTATTCTGGAGCGGTTTAAAAAAATTGGATGATATTTACTGGATACTATAGGGTATCATCGGGAGTAGTTCCATTGCAATTTCAACCAGTTAGTACTTTCGGTTATAATGGATGTAGTTGCCAACTTTGTTATTTTAAATGAAATCATATATTATTGAATTTTCAAAAATTTGATTGAAGGTCAACCAAAAATATGTAACGTATACTATACCAAAAGTAAAGGCCTTCTGAGATATCTGACACTTTATAAAAAAATTGACATATGTATGTGTTTGTAAGAATATTTAAAACTTTTTTTAATACCACTTTCACACTTATTTTTGACATGTGAAAGAGCAGGATCTGAAGTACCTTCCACAAATAAAATAATTTAAAAAATAAAATACAAAGTGTTTCATTTCTTCCGTTACATTTGATCTACTGCAGACCATCAAAACTTTTTTAGTTTAAACGGAACATTTAATATTTCTAACCCCAAATTACGTATAAATAAATTTCCTATGGGTTGTTAATAGGATTCTATTGGGTGTGGTTATAACTTTTTCAGACATTTACAATTTTGCTAGATTGATAACCATCTCCAGTAAAAATGCTGTGTAAACTTTATTTTACTTCTATCTGTCTATATCTTGTCTGCTGTGGCGGCTGTCAAAGTTGTCAAATTTCTTGAAATCAAGTCAATCTAACGTTATAACTCTTTGGTTTACCACCACGCCAACTACCCACGCCCATAAATGTCACGTGCCGCGGATGCCTTATTGTGTGTGGTGTTGTAATATCAGAATTTTTGACAATATATTTGATGCTACTTGCATGATGCATGATACTTGCATGATCTATGAATCATGATTTAGGTAATGTGCATCACTTTATCTTTTCCTGTTTTAAATACCACTTGTTTATAATTTGTGAATTGTCGCTGTTTTTTTTATATTTTGACTGCTACAAGTGAATTTATAGTTTTTTTAAGGAATATATTTGTTTTTATTTTATGATTTATTTTATGACGACAAAAATTATTTGTAATGTTGGTCAAATAAACTATTAAAAAAATACTGTAGTATATTACTGGATAGGGCTGGAACCTTTGATGTAACTATAACACTCGGAGTAGGTGCCACAAATTCCAAAACACTTTCACTTCGCTCGACGTGCGTTTCGCCAACCAAGTTGGCATCATCCGGAGACGATTAAAACTGAGTTTTAATGAGTTACCTACTCTTCATTGTACCATGAAGTAAAGTAGACAGGAAGTGAATTAGAGTAAGTTTTTTTCATATGCCTGTTATTTTCTGGCAGTAACATTTGCAATTTCTGCCAGTTCTGGAAGCATTACGCAACTCCTCTTTGTCAATATCAATAGACCAAGATGCTAGCCCAGCTTGTCCAAATAATATAAGAGATCCTTTTTCCCCTTTATGTTCAATTTGTCTCTTACCTTACATTCGTATATCTAGTCTTTGTACTAGATAGACACCCTAATTTTTGCTCGGATTAAGTCCATATTTGATGCCAGTTCTTCTATCATTCTGGCAGTGTGTCTCCCTTTCAATAATAATAACGTATTTATGTTACATTAGTTTTGGTAGAAAAGATTCAAAAGGACAAAACAGTTTTGGTCAATAATAGTAAAATGTTATGGGCATGATTTTAAAGATGGGACCTCGAAAACATTTTGAAAAAAGTCAACATTGAAAATGTAAAAGGGAATAAAATTCAAAGCTACGCAACAAATTATAAAAGAACCCCGAATATTTCCACAGCTGAGATTCAAAGTTTTAGGTAGTCTAGAGAAAGTAACTGGCACTTGGTGTGATATATTTATCAAGCCACTAGCCCATGAAACAAAAAAATGGAAAATTCACCTGTCTATGTTTAATATTTTAGTAATAAAGCACTATTTTTTCGCTAATATGTGCTAAATCTTGAACATTATACGTTTAGATGGTAAATTCGTTTGTGCCGAGATCTTTTATTTTTTTATAATGTAAATTTATTGACAGAAGCGCTACTCCGAAATTTAATACATTTACCGATTAAGATAAAAACAATACTATCCCTATAGGAAATTTCCCGTTCTTTGAATTAGCATAATCAGAATTTCGGTAAAATTAACCTTTCATGCAGACAAATGCGTTTCAATATGTAAGGGTTGATATCACCCCGTTCCTGCAACCTCTAATGACGATTTTTGCGATTTCTTGAATTTGGCCTGACAAAAATTACCATCCCTATGCAAAATTTCAGCTCCCCGATGCAGATACAGGCAATTTTTCTTCTCTGACAACTGTACTATTGAAGGTCGTCACAAATCCCATTTGAATTTATCCATAATCAGATATCCTTGATGCGAAATAACTATAAGCAATGGGAAATTAATATAACTACGATGTAAGCACCCTAGATAAATAATTGTAGCCTAATTTATTTTTTCTACAGATTTAATAAACGAGAATATAATCGACGACTCGGCTTGTGCAAGAAAAGTCGAGAAGGAGCTGGGTTTCCGAGCTTGGGAAGGATGGGTGAGGAGCTGCTATCGCCGGACTCTATCCATCCCAAATTGCTAATACATGTTTGCCGCAGCCGTCAAAACTCAATATCTATATGTATGCAAATTATTAACTATTTTATCGAGGTTTAATAAACATTATCAGGGTTTTACTGCAGCGTTGTTTACAACATAATAATGTAGCTAATTAGAATGTATAATATTTGCCAACTGAATGAAAATTTCAAGGTGGCATTATTGTAATGATCTGTATCTTATAGTTTAAATTAAACTTTTCTAATTGTACCTAGCGATAAAATTTAGAATATTATCCATGTAAATCTAAATATACTGTAACGCTTTAATTTGTATATATACTATTCAGATGGGCCCAGGGACGGCTATGTGTAATAAATTATTTATGTGTGCTAAATGTATAGGGTAATTATGTTACGCTGGCGAAACATGTCCTAGTGTTGGTCAATTTCTTGATTCCTTAAATACTTATGTCTTAGATGTACATAATAAATAGTTAATTCAAAAAAAATCGGCGTGCAGCACAGTACACGTGATAGGAGTGAATACTTCTTTACCGACTCGTTGAGAGAGTGACATATAGAGAGAGAAAGACAGAAAAATTGAGGTATTGTATATATTCCCATTATGGCAACTGTAACTGAAGTGTGACACATATGTTCGTGATTCTAAATGGTGTCAATTTCTCGAGAATATAGCATCGTTGTTCTTGATTTAGTCGTGGCAATGTTCCGTTATTCATATCTAAACCAAATTTCTCCCTAAGCAAGTGAAATAGTGGCAAGGACGCATCCTCCGCAAAAAGATCATCATCCATTTGAATCAGATTCGAAAGCCCAATCTTCTTGATTTAGTCGTGGCAATGTTCCGTTATTCATATCTAAACCAAATTTCTCCCTAAGCAAGTGAAATAGTGGCAAGGACGCATCCTCCGCAAAAAGATCATCATCCATTTGTATCAGATTCGAAAGCCCAATCCAGATATATCCAGTAGGACTTGCATAAGTAATATTGTATACCTGGTTAATTCCGATTCTGTACGATCGTTTATAAATTATAACAAAATTACTTTCCGCTTTAGAACACTTGTGGGGCATCGTTGCCCAAGTCAAAGCTGTATTCGATATATCTGTTTCTCTCTCTCTCTCACGCATATGCTTTATCTCACTTGTGAGACGAAAATGTTATAAATTATGTCGTGACGTGACCTTGAAAAATCACTATCATACGGCTAAAGAAGTAATCACTTATATATATTTATATTTATATATTATTATTATATCACAATATAATAATAATAATAATATGCCGCCCTCCTACCGCACTAGTATCTAAATTCCCAGATCACCATGGTGGTTGGAATGAGGGGTACAGATAGTATGAGTATTACATTTTTGTTTCGTGGAAATGTATCCTGTCAGGCCTCTTAAGCCTCTGACTCACTTGACGAGACGTGCTAGCGTTAATCAGTGATCACTCTTCACGGCCGTGAAGTGAGCGGTCACTGGGCCATCATGTACCTTAAGCAGATGGAGCTATCTGAGGAAATCCATCCCACCCTTGTACCCCCGAGAACACCTATCATCAAAACCACAAGCCTAATAATGACCTGGATGGAACCTGCAGAGTTCGAAGAGAAGATTTCGATATTTAGGCTGTTTTCCTCCTCTTTTAAGCTGACAATCATCAATACCTAACATCGTCTTTGTTTGGTGGACAAGGAGTACTATGAGTCAAGCTTATTTGCCCGTATTAGCCTGACGGTGGGGAATGAGTAGTTCCTATTGATTCGCCATTGTTCTTTCTTCACAATGGCTTCAATATCTCCTATCCTTCTATCTCATCTATACCGAACGAATGCCGCATTATGTAGAAGAACATGCGCCGGCACGGCGCGGCGTGCTGATAACATGTGCATGGCGGTACCTGGTGTCATGCAACGGGCCCTTCAACTGCGTTACCCATGACGCAGTTGCGGTACGAATGCTTTGCACAGCTCAGCCTATTGGAAAAGTATCTTCTATGTTCTTAAAGAAGATAGAGTGCAATGGCATATCCATAAGCTTCTGCTAATTGAAATTGTGTTCTGCAGTTCTAGGATTCCTATTTCAAGTCTAAAATAAGTTCATCGGCTGACCTTCTTGCTGCCCTATGCTCCAACCACTATATTTTCGTAGTCACGAACCATATAGACGACGGGATATGAACTTCTGATGATGTTGCAAGAACTACTCGATGGCAATCGGCCATGGAGACACTCCAAACTCAAGTGTCCATAGCCTCCTTGTTTTCTTGGGTAACATCATCGTGGAACGGACCAATTAGAATACAAGCTCCGACAGGGGTGCCTCCCCCGGCGCGTACTTATGTCGAGTTTTTATTATAATATACTAAATAGACTCAAAATTAGATGCCCAAGTACTGGCCCTTGGGGTATTCCAGATTATCCAGTATTCCATGTAGCATTTCAACAGCAGATTTAAAAGAATATATTCAAATTTATCACATTTCGTATAACTAGTATAACTCTAGAACTAAAAATATATCTGTATGTAGATAGGATGACTTAATACTAGATCCTAATATGTCCTTGTGATGGCGCTGTAGTCATGCAAAACAACCGTCAACCGTGTTCGCCTTTTAAATAAGTTTTCTCTTTTTTAATCGTCTTTTTAAAATTTATTTGTTAAAATTTACACTCTACATCTAAAAGTAGTATCACGTAAAATCTACTTTGGAAAGGAAATGTCTACAGACATTTCTCATTACGTATCACTATGGGCCAGTCTTACAGCAGTAAGTCTCATGGTCTCCTAACTTTGTTTATCATTCTGTTGTTTGATACATACATGTATAGATTTTCTATTTATTAATTTCGATTTCGTCAAGTAGATGTTGGTATAGAGCAACGGTCATCCATATTTCCTCTACAATAAATTGCATTTGCAAGTAGTGATGCAGCATTCGGGTGTTAATATACCGTGGCGTGGTTATTATCGTGGAAACTATTGTTCTGGTGGGATTGGCACATTCCTTGAATTATATACTATAATATGACTAGATGTGTTTCAGCATTGGTTGGTAGAGGAGGATTTTGTTTGGTGATCTTAATTTGGATTTTCAGCCCATGAGCCACAAACATTTGAGTTTGAGTTGTAATACTTTTGCATGTAAGTTTGAGGTTCAGATGTATTTGTTTTGCTTAACCGTGTTTATGACACGTTTGTCGTGGGTTTATGTGGAGATATAGGTGTCTGACGTCATATTTTACAGGGTCAAATATCGCTTCCTTGTTGTTTATAGAGGCATTATTTTTTTTGTAAACTTTATTTCCATATTATCTACCTTTTATATCCATCTGTTATACCGTTTAGGAGTATTTAGGTGAGCTTGTATATTATCTACGTAAAATATTGGGAAATGAAATCAATGTGTTGTCCGTTTCTGGTAGATTAATGGTATATAAATATAAGGAAAATAAGTGGTTCTAACATATTGCCTTGTGGCACTCTATATTTGATGGGACGGCAACCAGGGAGTGCGTCATTATGGCTCCCTGATTAGTTTCTATGAGCTCTGAAGTGTCTAGGATTTAGTAGTTGCTATTTACTGTTTTTCAATTTTAGAAAACTGGTACTTAGGAAGCAGGTTGATTAGTTCTTCCTAGATCAGGCCCACCGGCCTTCCTCGATTCTTTGAAGAAGTAAATGCTCATAATTTGTCGTGATATACAAGTGATTGATTGGCTGATGCTTCCTCTGAGAGATGTCAGGTTTGTCAATCCATAATACTTCTGGAATATAGAAACAAATTCTCTTACAACAAGTTTTCCATTATATTTACGGAATTTTCATGGAAATGAAATCTTAGGAGCTTTGTAACGTGCCTTATTGCGTAAAAGACTTATTTATAATCTAAGAAAACACAAGATACTAAATGATAAAATTAGGAAAGCGGCAACAAGGTTAACACTGTTAAATAATTATAAAGCACTAATGAGTAAATCATAGTATATATAAACATATATACATATACAGATATAGTAGTGCAAAATCGCATAAAGCGCAATCTTGTTCGTCAGCAAAAAAAATATAATAACCACATAGATGATATTACCACCAAGTAATATTAAAAAGAAAATATTGTATACATATAAAAAAAAATATATTTAAATTTGGACTTGCGTGCGTATCCCACAGAGAACGGATGGTCAGCATAAGAAGTACACGATCTCCTGTTTACTGCCGCAGTCTCGATGGCACCAATCTGTCGAAATTTAGTAGGAACCCAGCCACAGTAAAAACTGTCACGCGCAAAAAGTATCTTGTAGAATTTATGGCACGATAATATTTTAACACTATAAACTAAATACTTCTAATCATTATTTAGGTATGAAAAGAAACAGGGTTTAACATGTTTATTTTCACATAAACATTAACGCTTTTCAGGAATTTTCTCTCTTCTTCACATAAATAACAAAAATGAAGAGAGCTGTAAAATCTAATATTGATGAATTGAGAAAACTGATCAAAAGTATGTTTCCAATCCGTAATTCCTTGTACAATTCCAACTAAAAAATGTATGACCTCCAATTTATTACTAAATCAGTTGATTTTTCTCTTGACGTTACACCACAAAATAAAATTGCGTAATAAAATTGAGGATAGTTGAACAAATCACATGAATATAATTTTAAAGTTTTATCAATACGATATTTCAAATTCCAAATAGGATTTTATCATTTTACTCTGCTGATATTTTTAATTTGTCACAGAAGCATTCTAGAAGCATTTCCTCACAAAGTACCTCAGATTATCAATTGGATATCGAACTGAAAGGAGAAGGAGTCCAAATAAATTGACTGCAATAAAGGCCAGTTCTTGCGCTGGAATTCGACATTCTCCCACTGTTCGCTGTTCGCTATTATTAACCCAACTTGTCACTATACTGGAATTGGTTTTGATTGCACTTTGCATTTGATTAAGCGAATTCCTTTGTAACCTGTCAGCAGCGATTTAGTGTGAGAAGAAATAGATGAATTGACCTGCCATTTATAGATTTATCTAATAAAATTGTGTCGTTTTGCGAAAAAATATATTTGTTTAGGAAACAGTTTCTTTAGATAATAATAATAATAATAATAAAATAATAATAAAAAATTTAGTAAGGACTAACGTTTCTACAATATATATGCATGCCATTGGTAATATTTGCAGCTATTTAAAATACATTAAGAGGTACTGCAAGAGGTACGCCGTGTAACACCTCTTATATTTCAAATGGCATATTTTTGCAATTTAAATACTCTCTCGGTGTGGTGAGATGGGCTCCAAAAAACTATGCTATAGTGAATCATTGCAAAAAATTGTGCATAATAATAAGACCGTAAGATTCTTCTACTTGTAATATTTCTTAATCTATACAGCGCGAAACATATAGACGATAATGTTTTACATAGTTCATTAATATTGTTACGACACTGAGTTCGTAAAATAAGTGGGTAGTGTCCAGAATCCAAATACACTTTATTAACTTCCAAACATAACAAGTCACACTTGTTTACAATGATAAATTACTACTGGACACTTTTAATTACTTGTTACTTGGTCTTGTCTCTAAGAACATTCAAACTAAACTGACTACTGTCGCGATCGGCTGGCCCTTATATACTATTTTCACGCTTCTGGAAAGTTCTAGAAGATTCTCAAATATTCCATCCCATTCAAGATTATTCTCAGTTATTATATCCCATTCTAGATTATATACACGGCATCTCGGAGAGTTCTACAGGGGGTCGGTCGTCCATATGATCATATATCGCAACTATTCTAAATGGGGCTAGGGGTGTATCTCGGTTATTTGAAGTCCTAGATGGTGGAGAATTAGCCCTTGGGGGGTTATATCTGGCACCCCCAGATGCGATGATGCCACATAGTCGGGTGCGGTGTTGCCAGATTATGCAGTTTTTCCCCCAGATCTAGGGATTTTTCAATATATCGTGCACAATCGCTTCTGACGCTTCGGTAACAATATGTGTTCCATAATTTAGTGCGTTATCAATATAAATTCCCAAGATCTTTGGTAGATGAGACTTGTTCTAGAGACTTGCCATTTATTATAAGCAGATGTGATTCGTTATAATTTAAAATTATCAGAGTAAAATTAATAAAAACCGTTTCATTTTCATATTAAATTTTATTACTACCAGTTGCATAGATAATCTGAATAATTAGCACTCTCGATTTCAAGGATTTATTTATGAGTATAATTTACATTCCATGACTGCATAATATTTATATAATAACAATCATCTGGTGATCTCTTACTGCACCCGAGACGTGGAAATTACTATATAACTTCAAATGTTAGTAAAACATTTACACAAATTATAAGCAGCATTGGATATAATTTTTGGATTTGGATTGGATTGGATTTCATTTTTTAATTGGATAGAATTGGATATATTTTTTCATTGTAGGAAAATGAGAAAAGAAGGATTTATTATCAAAATGTAAGGGGCTTAAGAAGAAAAGGAGATATAGATTACGAGGGTGCACTTTCTGAAAATTATGATATGTTAGTATTCAGTGAAATATGGCTTAGTAACGATGGAAGTAGTAAAAAATTTCTGGATGTTAGGTATGTAGTATACAGGTGTGACAGAGATTATTCATCTGTTGATGAAAATTATGGGGGAGGCGTTTTAATAGCCATTAAAAGTAAATTCAAGTCAAAATTACTAAACATGTCCCCTCTCCCAAAAACAGTATCTGTTGCTATTGAAGCAATATGGTCAGATATTTTTAATTTCAAATTGTTATATTAAGTGTAAATTGACAGCAGAAACATACATCCAGTATTTCGAGTCACTTGAACAATATTTATCACAAAAATATAATTATGTTTGATGACTATAACATTCCATTAGGTAAAAATTATGATTTAAATAAGGGTAATGCGATAACTAAATATATATCAAGATTTCTTAATATGTTTGAGGTGCGACTAAAAAATTACATACAAAATATAAATAACAGAACCCTAGATTGAGTACTAAGTAATATTAATGTAATGGTAGAAAAAGAAATTACTTCATTAGTTCCACTAGATCTACACTATCCTGCTCTATTAATAACATATGAATTAAATATAATAAACAAATGAGAAGGCAATAATAATAATTTAGAAAATAAATATAGCCTCTCTATATCATTTTAAATTTAGCTGTAACAATAAATACGTTTCCTGCTATATGGAAAAGAAGTTTAGTCACGTCAATATATAGAAATGGTGCAAGACAAAATGTAGAAAATTATAGACCCATATCTGTACTGTCACTAGTTGCAAAGGTATTTGAACAAATAATTTATAGTAAGTTAAGTACGCATATGACGAAAAAAATTACCGAGTGCCTTAACTTAACGATACTTACAAATGATTTAAGTTCTACAATTGACAAGTGTGGCCAGACGGATATTATATATTCAGATTTTGCAAAAGCTGCTGACGGAGCTGGATCACGATATTTTGTTAAGTAAGTTACAAATTTATAAATTCTCTAATAATTCGCTACTGTTTTTTAAATCGTATTTGACATCTAGATCTCAGCAAATAAAACTTGTGGCCACTCTGTCGGCAACTTATTTGACTAAAACTGGCGTGCCTCAAGAAAGTAACCTGGGACCGTTGCTTTTTGTGTTTTTTGTCAACGACATACCTCAGCATTTAAAGTATTCTAAATGTTTAATGTACACAGAGGACATTAAGCTATATAGAGAGGCTGAAATTGAGAAGGATGCGCAATTATTACAAGACGATGTTAACACTATTTTCTCATGGAGCGAAATTAATAAGCTACCTTTGAACGCTAAAAGATATACGACCATGACTTGCTCACTAAAAGATAATCCCCTATTATATACATATAAAATAAATAATATACAATTGACTCAAATGACAAAGGGGATCTAGGGGGTTATTTAATAAAGACCTTAATTTTTTAGAACATATTGAGAATATGGTAACAAAGGCATACAAAAATTTGGATTTTATTATGCGAAATACAAAACATTTTTCTGTGGAAACTACAAAATTGCTGTATTATTCTTTTGTCAGGTCTAAATTTTAATTTGCATCACAAATTTGGGACCCTGTGACTGTGGAGTGACAATCGAAACTTATTGACCCCATACAAAACAAATTTCTGTTATACCTATACTACAAAAAACATAAATATATCCGAATTATAATGACTACTACTTAATAAGAACTGAATTTAGTATATTAAAATTATCAATGAGAAGAAAAATATCTTGTGTCTTATTTAGGTATTTCTAATATAGTAACTGAACGTATGTGTTCTCTCGAAATTTCATCACGACTAAATTATTATAATCCACAGAGAGTAAGACCTAGGAATATTTTATTTTGGTATACTTATCGAACAAAACTTAGAGAAAACCCTCCTGTCGTCAGAATGTGCAACATTGTAAACTCAGTTTGTTCAACAATTAATATATTTGAACTCTCCCAAAAAATGTTTCCCAATTTTAAATGGTGTTCCATTTAAAAATGATATTCTGCTATGTACCAGGCTTTTTGGAGGCACCATATGTGCCTCTAATTTTAGAAGGTGCCTTCATTAACATCTTGACTCTACCTGGATCGCATTTTTTGTCTGGGCCGGAATAAAGCTGTAACTGAAATAGGGAGTGGAAAATGGATACTCTGTATATACACGATTGATTTTGATTTTGTTGAGGCAGGCAATGTTACTATGTCATTATTATTATTTCAGATGTTATTACATATTTTTTGAAACAATATAATCTTGGAAGTGACCACATATCAGGAGTAAATATATAAAAACAAGCCCGGAATCTACGTAAATTATCAACTGAACATGCATGGGTTACCAGATTCTTAAATATATTCAAATAAAAATTCTAGCAGAATATAAATTGCATATTATTTATATATTCGGCAAAATTTCACCCAGATATAAAAGTTCATTTCAATTCATAATATTGCGTTACCAGATCATGTAACAGCCAAATATTTAAATATTGAAATGAATAATTCAGAATATCTTCCATAGCTTTCAGAATAGGACAGTATTATGTCAATGGATTTAACAAACATATTTCTACAAAATTTCTAAGAAAGATGTTATAAGTCAGCCGATGTTTAAGTGAACCATAAGTGGTGAAGGCGGCTGTACCTCAAGGAACAGTTCTTGGACCAGTGGTTGAATTGAGGTTAGGAAGATAACTACTCACGCATTGCTGGTCAGAAATATCTGGGGTCTATAATACAATATGGAGTCCAGTGGTATATCATACGCTCCAATATATCAGTAAGTTTTGTCATATGTGACTCATAGTATCTCTTTAGAAAATTCTTTGGTGACAAGAGGAATGATTTGCTTTTCTATTGAATTACTAGAACGGGTTAACTGTTGAATTATGTAAACATATTGTCGTAAAGAAGTAATCACTTTGCATAAATACTATGCAAGTTACATTTGGATTAGTAAACATATATTTTTTTAATATAATTTCACCCTAGCACACCCATATTTGCAGTCAAGTATTTAGTGTGAGGATTAAACGACATATAAAACAAAAACAATGAAACACGAGACAAGTAACTCCTACTAAACATCGGTGGTTGTCACTTGAGTTGGTTTGTCTTAAAGTGATGTGATTTGCATGGGAAGACGCTGCCGTGAAACATCAGGGGCCATCTCGGCCTGATCCAATCTGGAGATGAGCGTGCTATTGGCATAGGTTTTATACAGAGTGAACTATTTAAAATATGTGAAACAACAATAAGGACGTTTGAAGTTTGATAAAGATAAATACGTTGAAGTTAACGATGCGACTACAGATAAACAAAAATACATAAGAAAACTGCAGTAGGGTATCCAATAGTGCTAACTAAATTAAGTAAGTTTCAACGGGAATATTAGTGTTTATTACACGTTGAATAACTTACTATTACATAATTTTAATTTTTAATTATTATCTAGACGGTACCTAGACTTTACCTTGCCTTTCTTGCTTACTATGTCACAGGTAAGCATTTTACAGATGACCGTATGGTTTACATCTCTTCAGAAGGAAGATATATCTACTAAATAATCCCCAATAAAAGTGAAGTGAAGTACCATTAAATGTTGGAAAATAATGACTGTATCTCAAAAATCATAGTCATAGGATTGAGTTGAGACTTTGACAATTCTGATTCAGGGATCAAAATCTATAACATACTAAAATTTTAATAAAATCCACAGAGAGCCATTTTTCCTTATACTTTGTTCGGGGTCGTTTGAAGAACATATAAAAATATGTCTGCGGAAGCATCTAAATTACTAAGTTACTTCACTAACGTTCTACTCTAACTTTTTTATATACCATGTTCGTTCGGAGGAAACTGGAATTTAAAACTCGCCTTTGGGATAATAGTTTAAAATATTATGCAAACCTGTTTGTATTACTGGATAGGGCTGGAACCTTTGATGTAACTGGAACACTCGGAGTAGTTTCAGTTTTAATCGTCTCCGGATGATGCCAACTTGGTTGGCGAAACGCGCGTCGAGCGAAGTGAAAGTGTTTTGGTGTTTGTGGAAACTACTCTGTTTGTATTGGTTTACAAAACATAGATCAAAAATATCTTTATTATAAAAAGCATGGTTTAATCCTTATTATCCTAAGCATATTTTTGTTTACTGCTTAACAATAAAATTGATAGCCCATTCTGTTGTCTCAAATAAAGTCCTTGCCACCGTTCTGTGCCTATATATACGGCGCAATCGTAGTATGAGATTCGTTCTCGTCCATATTCATATCAATCGGTACAGCGTAACCGAGGTACATAATATATTGACCATGATACAAAGACAATGGTATGTCAGGTAGCCGAACCAAAATTGGTCGGTCTTGCGCATGTATCGGAGATCACGTGTTTTCGCCAACACGATTTTAGGCGTGATTCTCACACAGTAGAATGTAGATACCAACATAGTACGTGTGTACGTGTAGAATGTGATACCAACATTAATGCATTTTAATTGTATTAATGTAATGTATTATTGTCAGGGGCGTGTGGTGAAATTTTAAGTAATGGAAGCGATCTTTAAAAGCTTACCTATTTTTCAGACTTCTTTTGTTCAATTTTTACAGCTTTATGCAAATTGTTTAAATCGGAGAAACTAGTTTTCTTCCAGAGACCTCTTTCATTTTCAAAAAGTAAACATGGCCAACAAAATAATTTACTAATATTTTCACACCCTGCTAACCATTTGAATCGTTCGTAATGTTCTTCAGGATAAAAATGCCTAATACAGTTTTTGTATTTTTGTGGTTAAATTTTTGATAGGCGGTTTTGCCCTTCCTTTAGTAATTAATTGATGATTATATGCGAAGTTTAATGATAAAAATCACTTTATTATGAACAAACATACCACACATTCAAGTTGATGGTATTTGCATATCCATATCCGTATTATTGCCTTCCATTTCGCTGCTTCGCATGACACAACGTAGTCTGATGTACGTATGATACACGGATAGCCGTTAAAGCTTCCGCGCCTGCATAAAGCAGGCGACTGGCTCGGCCAGCGGTCACCGCTGAATTAAGCAGCCGATGCATCAGAGAAGCTAGCGGCCGGCGAGGTTTTATTGGATTTTCTACTACTGTGACTCGATCCGAGTCAAAGCCACATTTGTTATGGATGCTTCCTTATCCTTGCTTCCATGGACTGCAGGCGCTTAAATATTATATGTAATGTATTAATTTATTAAGTATTATTAATGAAACATCTTTTAGAGATCGATTAGTTAATAAAATCCGTATAAAATTCCTTTCTGAAAATAAAGAAGGGATTCATATTCACTCATATTCTGAATAAAAAGGGACATTTGATCTAATATATTGTCCTGTACTGTCAAATCAGTTCCGTAAGCAGCTTTTTATGGACAATTTTGTGTCAACTTTGATTTCGAACTAGGGACGTCGAACCAATTATTGAATAGTTGTATAACAGAGGCCGTTTCTTGCCAACATCCCTGTAATAATCCTTTTCCAACGCAATACTTTAACGCTTGTGCCACGGACTTTCAAAATATTTTTGCTCTTTGACGTCAGGAACTTTTCAAATTTAAGTCACAATCAGTCAGTTTATGTGCGTATGACAAATCAATTATTGATATTAAAAGTAACTGTTCAAGCATAGCTTTATTTATTACATTTTCTTCAAAATTAAAACCACCGTCCAAGACTACATAGCTTTACATTAGCCGTTCCCATATCACTAACAATGGCAACAACGGGAAAATTTGCGTTACCTCTATGTCACTTATAATCTCATTCATAATATTTGAGATATCATTGGCTGATCAAAATGAAAAAAAACAGATTGTTTCTGACATTATATAATTATAATTTCAATTATCTAGGTATATGGAAACAAAAACAAAATTATATTTTATAATATGCATTCTCAGCAGCGTTTGAAATATTTTTTAATCACAATTAAATCAATAATTAAATGCCCAAAGTTATAAAATATGAAAATGTTTGTTGATATTTTTATATTATTCAGATTCACTCATTCTTATTCTTCATATGGTATTATTATTATAGAATATGTAGATATAAACATAAAAATGCGTTCTGTCATCCGCTTCAATAAAACCTATTTTGTCTAGTTTTAAGTATATAGGTACTTAAGTTACCTACTTAACGATAACTCGCCACATTTAATTAAAAAAATAACCGTATTTTGTATTGTATGTATCAAATAAAGTTCTCTGCATTTTGTATGCTATCCCATATCAAATAAAGGTCTCCGTTTCTTTTTATGCATATCATTTTAATTTTCCGTGGAGTAAGATAAATACCCTTACGTCGTCAACTTTCCTCCCTTTCTAACGGAGCGCGATACATAGTCAGTGTATCGTGACTATCTACTGTTTAGTAGAGCAGTAAAACCGCGTCTCTAGCTCCATTATTTCTATCTTTTTTTTTGGTATAACTAAATCGTATCTTCATTTCGCCATCATTTTGGGCAACCTTTGCTTAGTTGAGGGCGTAATCTCGGGACTTAATCAGGTCGCAGGTCGTAGGCAAGAAATAAGTAGGTAGTAGTGAATAAAAAAGCCACAGAAATTCACGCATTTTTTTATTTATTAATTAAAATAGCATAATCAATCATATAAAAAGCCCATTAATAAAAAAAAAGATAATGCAGAAAAATCAAATAAAAATTAATGAGATACTTGCGTTTGAAGCTGAGAAACAAGATGTTCAATATTGGGGTCAATATCAGTAGTACATAGGCAAAGGGTTTTCCAAATTAACATAATATGTAAGCCGAGTATGATACTTATTTTTATTAATTTTCATGATTCAGCTGCTCACATTTATACGTGGTTCCGAATGTCCAAATTATTTTTCGTGCGAAAACTCTCAGGTGGGGATACTTTTCTTCGGAAAGGTATGTTCTGTAAAATTCCCTTAGTTCCACATCATCAAATTTAGACTTCAAATATGAGTCTTCCTGAAGCTCTATCGACTCCATTTGTAGGTGAAGCGCTTCTGTGAATCTCTCGCGGGCCGAATTGAAGTGACGATAAAACTTACTTGATAATGACGTTTAATTTTCACACCTCTCCAAATATTGAAATTATTTGTTATTTTAGATAGTGTTGATTGTTGGTATCGGCGGATCATAGTAGAACCTTCTAGAAGAACTAACAGCTTGGACATATTAAAAACATGGGAGAATAAATGTTAACACAGAGATTCCCAACACAAAGATGAACGTGAGAAGAGGATTTGCTATATTTGGCCGGGACATCGAAGGAGTCAATCTTGTCAAAATGTTTCGAAAATATTCTTATCTTTGTCTGTCACCAATTGGGTATACAATATTCTTTTTAGGATATATAAATATGGAAAATATACAAGACAATGCGTTTATAGTGCACAAGTATACAAGAACTTTTGTGTCTTCTTTGGGGTATGAGACGTTGAGCTTCTTCAATATGTTTCTACCAGAGTTTTTTTTATTATTAATTTAACGCCTAATTATATATGTTTAACGTCTAATACATACCAATAAAAATGACGCCTATAGTTTTTTGATGTATCATTAAATGTAGGCAACTGTACAAGACATTCTCCTGTATTCAAAAATATGTTAAATATAATCATAAAAAGTAGCATTATGTTAAAAAAATTTGGTCCATAATGTTAATTTATTGTTTCTTAAAAGATTATTATATATTAATATAATGATAAAAGATTATTATTATTTAGGATTTGTGACGATATATATATAGAACAGTTGTTATATTCAAAGCTATATTTATATTATGTTAGACCATCCTGTAAATCCCGTTATAACATTGATTCCTCATACATTCAGACCATCTATCTCGCAAGGATCAAGCTAAAACCAGCAACTTCTCCTTTCTCAGCGTACACATGCACATTATGTTAAACAAAATGGTAAAAGCCGATATAAGATTGAATTCCTTGAATTCAAATAGGCTTATTTTAAATTTAGTGATTTTTAAATGCGAGTCTCTGGAAATATCTATAGCACAATTTTGCATGCAAAATGGGTAAGTAAAATCACACTGCATGTGTGCGAGAATGTGAATATTCGGGTTATTTTGGTGTAAATATCTCACTAACTTACTGTACAGACAAAAAATATGGAAAACCAGATATATCTATCGAATATCCATAATCCGGATATGATCTGTGATTTTGTATGGTTCCAATAATCCGCAATAATCCGCATATATAAAACAAATAAAGTACTCCACAAAAATTTTCATTTTGAGAAATTTGAAAGAAGCATACCAAATGAGTCAGCAAAATACGAAACAGACAAAAATAACTAATTTCTTGCGGTCACAAACAAATTATGTAAGTTGAGACTCATTTACTGAAGTTTAATGTAATTCGACTTTTCTTTATTTGTATCAATAAATTTTTCGATAATCCGGATTACCGTGGTTTTAATTGATCTGGATTATGGAGTCTGTACTGTATTTATAATATGTTTCTTAAAAATATATTTTTTAAATAATGTTATTGTACCTATTTTATTAGTCGGGGAAATAAAGCAATGAACATCCGATTTTTTGAGTAACATGGATCTTAATGCGGTTTGGTGTGCGTTCGATTCGTGAGAGCGTCTATAAACTCAATCAATGATCAATTTATTTTGAAAAAAATGCATTTTTGCATATAAAAATATATACATTTTGGAAGTGCATCTCGAAGAGACGATGAATAAAAAAATTACAACTCGGTAAATATTTATGAAAATGAGTCCAGTTTTGATACTCGGGGGTTTTCGCTGAATACGAATATCATGACAGTAACAGAAAACAGCCCCTCTTGATAGATTTTCGATAACAGAACTTCACTATTTTCCATCCCCTTGCCACCCCCCTTAAACTTAGAACACCTGGATTACATCTATTCAACGCAGAAAGGTTCACCCTACATCACCCACCCAAATCATGTCGATCTGTGGAACCTTAGCTTTTTATAGCGCATTTAGACCTCGACATAATTTTATTCATAGCATTTAAAATAGTCAAAACGTAGAGCTTCACTAGTTTTCTCCCTCTTGCCATCCCCGTAAACTTGCTCGGAACACTTCTGTTCGATGCACATGGGTCCAATCTACACAATGACATCAAAATTATCCCTATCTTGTCACCCTTGTGTCCATGGATCGCGACCGAACATTTGTTTCACTTTCACTGTTTATGCCCACCTATGTCTAACGTTACACTAACGCTCCCTTAAATATTTCCAATTTTCAAATGCTAAAACTAATTCGTATATTATTAGGAGATCAATAGTATGTTAACGTGCTCGTTATGCTCACACGTTGAAATATCTCAGTCATTAATCGTTGTTATTAATAATATACCTATGCTAAATAATATTTAGATTATACCAGGATCCTCCACCAAATATTAGAAAATATAAAAACATATAATAATATATACATATATATATATACATATATATACATATATAATAATATTTTGGCCTGAGTTTCTGATTGATGTTTGCACAAATAACTCCATTTTTTAGAGATCGATAGACCGTTATTAAATAGTCCCGTACTAGGACTACACAAGATTTGAGAGTATATAAATTATGCCAGCCAGGATCCTTCACAAATATTATAAAAAATATAAAAATTGAATACCTGTATGTCTTATTTAAAAATGTACATTTTTGTTAGTATCTCAGAATTCAATTGTTTTTCTGCCATCAAAACCCAGACAAAACTTTCCACTTACACCGAAACTAACGCTGCATTCGGCACGCGTTTATAGTTTGAAATTAAAAGAGCTCATTAAAAATAAAAGGTCCTTGAAAATGCAAATCCTCAATAAATGTAGTGCGGGTGTTTATGTAATTTTATAAATTGCAGACAGTTATAACCATAATCTCATATCTTTATACATCAATAGTGGTCAAACAGTGGTCAATTTATCTAAAGAACAATTAATTATCAGACGAAGCTACTTATTTTAGCTAAAGGCCTCAACTTTGCTTTGTCACCTGCTAGACTAACTACAGAGTAGTAAGAAATGAGTAAAAGTGAAATGTCGCCCCCTATATATCACGGTATTCAAGTTATGATTCCCAATAATTTCAAAATCGCTATTACATATAGTTTTGATTTGCATGTCAATTAACTGTTGATTTTTAAAGAATTACCATTATAATGGTATTTGTTAATTGTTTATTCATTTCCGAACCAAATAGTGGGAGATGTTTGTATTTTAAATTTCAATGAAGTCGATACTATAGGAATAAGAAATTTTGTTAACTTCCTTTTCACTAATTCACCTTGAATTTCTTCCGTGCATTTCATTGTTAAATTATGTAATCTTACTATGCAATAACTCTTCATCAGAGGACCGGAAACATTATTATACGTGTCTTCTAAATGATATAAAACAAGGGTAGATAATACATTTTGTTTCCTTAAATTTCTTATAACTTAATTACCGACCCGATGTTATTTTTTTATAATGGCTTATTATTTTCTTGCCTTATAAAGTTGTTATCTTGAGCGAGACCATTGTTTTTTTAATTCCCCGGCCCTATTTTTGTTCGTCTGACTCTGAAAAGCTATATTATTTAAACATGTAAGACTGAACAGTTCCAACAGACATAACATAACACATAACAACATAACACATAACAACATAAAAACTACTAGACCTGTGAACATGTTACCGTTTTCGCAGTTGATTGTTAAATTTTTTCAAGTCATTTACAAACATATTGCACTAAAATTGCGTCGGTGACACCTCTTACGCAATTTGGTGCACAGTAGACTAAAAGCGGTATATTATTTTTTAAGCCTAAGCCTAACTTTATATTATTTACTCTTCTTTTAAACTCTTGTTCTAACCTCTAGTATAACCTACACCTAATTTTATGTGTTGGTTCATTGAGCCGTTGAAAATTTTCATTTCAATAGACTGGACTGGATAGAATAAGCCCTGTGCTGTTTAAACCTAGTCAGAATTAAACCTTTCGTTTGCCAACATACCTTGGAATAAAATCCTTATCGCTGTTTTGTTTATCCCCAGTCTTTTGTTTGGTATAATATTGCCTATGGGATTTCCCAAAAATTAAAAAAATTGTAGTTTATTTCCGGACTAAAAATGCTCCTAAAAATGATTCCTGTACGTCAAGTAAATCTGGGTTTAGCTTAATATTATAAGGATCCAGTAAACCGTTAAAATTCTTAATGATCTAAATAACCAGAATAATAGCCTAGTTATAAATACGTTTGATTATTAGGCAGGTAGTGTTAATTTTTAATAATACCCTGTGTTAGTTTAGTTAATGAAACGCGCATTAGGTGCAGTATTTTGTTTGTTTTAATAGACACTGTGTTCCGTATTTATTTAACACCGAATGTTCTGTCCTCATGATTTTCCGCTTTCTATTTCCTCTTTCTATTTCAAGCCAATTAATTATTTAAGTTTGTTAATTTGATCAACCATATATCTCCAAAATAAGAAATTTGGCCTATATAAAAACAAGTTGTTATATCTCTATACAGAATAGATGGCTGTGAGCATCAATAGGTGTTTTCTGTTTCAAACCTTCTATGTCTCACTCAATATGTTTCTGAATCTCTGGATAGATGAGGCCAAGTTGATGTGGTGCATAATGATTTCTAAAAAATTGAATTTGTTGGGTTTTAGTAACTTGCTTATTGGTTTTTTATCTATTATCCTAACAATAGGTTACAATTTGTTCAGTACTTTTAAAGCTTTAAATCCGTCACATTTACCCCAACTTCAGAGATACCTCAGGGGTCACATCTATGACCGTTATTGTTTACAATATTTATAATGACTTATGTAGTTTACTGAAATGTAACAAACTTCTATTTGCCGATGATTTAAAGATATATGTACCGTGAAATCAACAATATAAACGATTGCATCTTATTACAACAACAAATTCAAATAATTGAACAATGGTGTATATCCAATAATCTTAACATAAATGTCCCTAAATATAAAATAATAACATATACCTGTAAATCGTATCAAGTTCAAAAACAATTTTTTATTAAACAAATAGTGAAAAAACCGCAAAAAAATATCAATTGTTTTTCCTTTTCGCTCATATAACTCGGAAGCTATTCCTTTTAGAAAAAAATTGAAGAGGAAAAAAGTTTTAGAATTAAAATCCACATATAATAGAGCTGGTTGCGAACAAATATTATTATTATTATTGCAAATATAACAAAAGCACCTAAAAAAGGGAAGGAAACGAGTGTTTGATCGATTTTAATCGATTTTGATCGATTTTAAAATATTTATTTTATCTATAGGAACTTCATATTTGGCCAAATATAAGTTCTAAGTATTGTAAACCATCACACCAAATTTCATCAAAATCGGTCTCATAGTTTTTGCATAATATTGTTCCAATTCAGATTTAAAAAGAAATTTTTGCAAATTTAATAGGGTAACAACTAGAGCCTCTAGTTACTTTTTCGCTTATAAGAGGGCACTCAAACTTTCAAATACGTTTTGGGAAATTTCAATCTGTTAATTAGGAGAGCCGTGATAAATTTTTAATAAATGTTTAATTTTTTCGAATATAAAAAAATTAAATAACTAAGAATTTTTAAGATTATTCTTTTCAAAAACAGGAAATGAAAGTACTAGGAAAGACTTGAGTCACGATCAAATGATGTATTCTACTGTCCTACTGGCAGAACAAACATTCAT
Source organism: Tetropium fuscum (assembly GCA_964058915.1). Taxonomy (NCBI): domain Eukaryota; kingdom Metazoa; phylum Arthropoda; class Insecta; order Coleoptera; family Cerambycidae; genus Tetropium; species Tetropium fuscum. The sequence continues at coordinate 43,848 of CAXKVY010018550.1, read as the reverse complement.
TTAAAATCACCTTAGTCGAGGAAATAAAGCACTTAACTTCCGATTTTAACTTAACTAATTATCTAAATTATCTATTATTTTGTATATACTTGAAAATAAAAATTTGTCATCTGATTTTCTTAAGATTTAATTATTTTATTTACTTAAATAGTCAGTTATTGAGGAATTTATCGGAATCTTGTTATATTCATAGCATTGGTCTCTTGATTTTGTATATTTTCCTACTATTCTCAGTCATTGTTTTTGCTAGGAGCTTTGCCAGCCGCCAACAATTTTATTTCATGTATGTTTATAAGGTATAATGTGATTTGCATAATAGGTAGCGTATAGTTTGTTTGCTTGTTAAAATCCTGCCATCTATGTAGGTAGATTTTGCATTTTACTCCGTTGTCGAAAGTAAATACCACTTATTAGTAAACAGATCTAGTATGTCGGTATCCTCTAAGCAATTCTCTTTTCAATATTTGGTTATATTTTGTATAATAGCGCGGCAGTATAAATCAAGTTAGTTCTTAGCAGAAGTTAAGAGCACTATGCCATACATATTCAAGGTAGACGGCTCTTTATTAAACCATTCTTCAGGTCTTTGCGAAATCGTACGTTTGCAGAATAATGAATATCCGGTTCATAATATTTTACCTTTTTAGTATACATCATGGTATAAGGAACCATGGTATACATCTTGATAATTATTGCAGACCGTGTGAAAAGCTTCTTATCCGTTCCCTCCTTAGCCGTTCAGGGAATTGTGACCATGAAGACAATTGACAATAATATGATTTCAATTTGGCGATCTCGTGAACGTACATATATTTATTTTACTTGATTGAGTTTGTTTAAAACATTTAATACCAAATAATCTATATTCACAACTTTTGAATTTGGAAGTTTGGTCACTGCTAAATTTACCATGACATCGAGGTAGTGAACAAGTACGTACCATCATTAGATCGATTCATTACCAATTACCAATATTAGGAACCCCTATTTAACACTTAAGGAGGAGAATATCCGATGAGTATTATTAAAATAATACAATCATACATTTCTAACCGCCAATTCCTAGTAACAGGCAAAAATGATACCTCCCAACACCATCCGATGTATACTGAAGTCCCACAGGGATTCCAGATAGCACAAAATTGAATTATTCCCAGAATAATCTATAAATGCATTGGTTATTACTGGAATATTCCTAGAATCAGAAAAATATACTCCTCTAAAAATTCCTAGAATATTCCCGAGGAATACTCTGCAATATTCTAGAATAATGAAAGAATATTCAGAGGATATAAAGGTTCCTGGTATAATCTCAGATATGCAATAGAATATTCTTGAGTAACCAAATAATAGTATTAGGTATTTCACAAATATTCTCTATAATAAAATATATAGGTTGTTATAGTCTACGAGTTAACTTATTTAATGGAACCATTTTGCTTTTTCCAATCTCTACTGCTACTGTGCGCTTCTGTTGGAATATCTGTTCTATATTGAAATCACTGAGGCTACTTATTATACATGAATAAATTATATAAGTAAATAAAATGTCATTAAGTGTCACTGAAAGTGTTGAGGTATTAATATTTTAAATTCAAGTATAAATGATCAATAAAACAAATCGTACATCACTATGAAGATCCTCAATGAAGGTGAAAGAACTGAACTTAAAGTACAACTACTAAGTGGTTCGTTTCCGTATATATGTCCAGATGTGCAACTGGTAAGTGTGCCTTCCTTATTATTCATCTATTTGCTTATTTCTCTATGTAATGAATGCAAATGTTTTTCTATACGGCATATCCGTGGTTATATATAACAATGCAAGAGAGTCCAGCTATAGCATTGAATGAGAGAACAGAGAAATAAGTAAAACACCAGTGGGAATGGATTTCAAGCAGAAATAACTGCATATTAAGTGTTTTCGTCAAAATTAAGAAGCGAGAAGTAGGGGCTTGGTAGCGTCCCCAGCCGCAGAAAACTTTGGTGAGCAGTAAAAGGAAAAGGAAATCAATTTATAAGAAATTCCAAGTATAAAAAAGCAGTAGAAGTGCAGAAACTGAAAATTCACAGTTTGAGGGTAAAGATATCCTACAATAAAGTTTCCGACAATCTTAGTTCCAGAGAAAGCACGGCGATAGTAGCAGGGTTCCAGATATAGTATGGCGACATCCGCCAGATGACACCAAGAGAGCCTATCAGCAGCTATTACTTCGAGATCAAACCAGTGTCGTGGAAAATAGTGCTTGTGCTTGTGAAGTGTTTGTGCATCGCAATTAAACAGGATTAATATAGAACTTACCATTTCAAACTTCACTAGTTTTTAAGATATATTGTATCAGAGGCTTAGTCCCATGTGGTAGAATAAGTTACGTATGCTTGCGTTGCGTAGTAACTTGTTGGGTAGTTGTAGTTGGGTAGAATAACTTCCGTACCATATATATATATATATATATATATATATATATATATATATATATATATATATATATATATATATATATATATATATATATATATATATATATATATATATATATATATATATATATATCTATATATATATGTAGTATGTGTATATAATAGCCTTGCATCCCACGACTAACAGCAATAAAAAATACATAAGAATTAAGTTAGAAAAATACAAAGAACACAACAAAAATATAAATATACAAAAAAATAAAAACAGAACAAAATAAATACCAAAAATACCCCAAAGATACCGGAATAAAAGAGAAGAGGCATAAATAAAAACAATAGAAAAAAATAGCCAACAACTAAAATAGGATTAAGAAACAATTATTGTATCCAACACTTTTTAGCCTAATGGCTTGTAACACTGGTAATAAATAACATAGAGTACCCGCAAAACCCTAAGCACCACCAAAGCCATAAGACAGTAATTATCCATACAATAAACACCCGAAATGGCAGCCGTAAAATTTGAACAACAGAAAAACTGGCAAAAGTCTCTCACAAGAGATAGAAGCCAAAGAATATTCAAATCACGGTAAAGTATAGTGAAGAAACAGCTTATTATTATGTCAGCTTATTCAGATTATTAATTATGTCAGATATTATGTTAGATTATTAATACAGCTGAGTATTATGTATAATATATCAGTAATCAGTTTTAATCGTTTCCGGATAATGCCAACTTGTATGGCGAAACGCGGATCGAGAGAAGTATAAATGTTTTCATGTTCCTGGAAACTCCGTGCTATAGCCACATTAAAGGTTCCAGCCCTCTCCAGGACTAATCTATCTGTCTTTTTATATCAACTTAGAAAAGGTAGACGTAAGATCAATTTTCGGAATACGACCTTTCAAATAGATAATTAAAACTGAAATCGGTAGATGAGGTTCCTGAATAGTTTCATGTTAATTAGTTAGTTAAAAAGAATATGGGTACTACATACATCTGTTTTCCATAAGTCTATAAACAAACTACATGCATTAATAAATGTATTTAATACATTTGACATTATTATTGTCTTTGTTTAATGTATGCCTTATTGATTAAAAAAATTAAATATAAGAAGGATGATATTTAATTAAATTTAACAACAAACATAAACATCGAATATCTCCCATTTCCCATTACAACATAATTAGAACTTGATAGTCTGTATCAGGCATATCAATGTATTTCCTATTAGTGGCTGTTCCATATCAGGGCAACATTCCAAGTTCGATAACTGAAATAAAACTTTGAGGCAGGGTCGCATGGGTCCTTAAATGCTTGTGCCGTGGCCGTTTCGTGAAATGGGTCAAGCGATCTCTCTCCTATCCGCTTTAATAACATTGATAAGATGCTGAATTTAAGATAAACAAACTATATTTGGCAAGTTTGTCATTATCCAAAAAGATAAAGCAATAGACTATGGAAATTGGTGGCCCACAATTACACAAACAAATATGGACCAATTCTATGTGTACATAATATATACTGGTTTGAAAATAGCAACCAGAGATAGTATAAGAAACTTGCGGAAACACCCGAGCCTTAATAGGCGTCGCTCCTTAGAGGTCCACTACAGAAATGCGGAAATATTTCAAAAATCGTTTAAAATTAGTATGTACAATCGAGATTTAAAGATATCTAGAAAGCCTTCAGGGGTATACGACCCCTAGAAATTAGCAGGGGTATACGACCCCGTACACGGAAATTAGTAAAAATAAAAGAAAAAAAACTCGATTCCACACCACCCAGGAAGTAGAGTTTGTCGGTGCGTTTTTTTATGTGGTTTCCCCATGAGGCCTAACACACTAAAGGCATTTTTTGCTCAAATTCAATTGCATCGGTCCTTCCCGCATTAAAGCATCCTTGTCCGTGACCGTTCATACACATAACCGAACATTTTAAACCAACCTTGAAACATCCGCATTGCTTTCCGCAGCCCTTTTTGCAGGCACACGAAAGTAACTCTAAAATTGATAAGGGAGGATTCAAAACAGGTATTAAAATATCACCTGATTTCTTCCATCCCATTCTTCTGGCTAAGTCTGAATTTGGTGGTAAATCCGCAACGAATGCTGTTGCAAAGCTACAAACGTCAGCGGTAGCTATGCCAAAGTAACCATTTGACTACAATTGCCAACCAAGGTGTTAAACAAAACATACCTCTGATTATTTATTGATGTTTCATTTTTTTGTGCTTTATATAGTGCAAGAGTAAATATTTTCCTAGCTTCAGTAATATCCTGTCTTGTAATATTTGGTTTGTTAAAATTTCTTTCTGAGTTTAATAAATTAATAGTTTGGAGTTTGCCTTTTCCAAAAAAAGCAGACGTTGTGTCACTACCACTAAATGCACGGGCAAAAAGAACTGTTTCTCTTGAGTTCTTAAGGACATTTGACAACTGTAAATCTTTAGAACTATAAATTTTTGCTTTTATATTACCTTGGGCCTCCCTTGCGTCAGGGCAATAATTAAGGTAAGGAGATCGACATCTTGTCCTACAATTACGACCGTTTCTGATCTAAAACCTTTTTTGTATAGCAGTTTGATCTATGGCTGTATCAGCATCATCATCCGTGGTTATAGCTTGTATCTGTTCATTTTGAAAGGTCTGAACTAGTTGAGAAATCAATCGTTCTTTGTTGGCAAGGTTGCTTATAATGTTTCTTTAGGGTCTGTAATTGGCTTATTTTGATCAAAAATAACTTTGAGAGATTAAAATTTTCTGTTGGCGTTCAATACCTTTTGTGCTCGTAGGAATAATACCATAACCATCGAAAATAATTGTGACATTTTGCCATAATGTCTTTTAACAAATTATATAACGTATGTGCTGTAAATCTCCTTAAATGTGACCTGACTCGGCCATACAATACGATGCATTAGATTTCCGCCATCAATTACATAGGTACTCACAGTTGGAGACGTTAATTGGACGCTCTTGTACGGATTTGCAAATTTGATACAATTATGACTTTTTGGTTTTCTCATCAGTCCTCTTTCATCAAAATATAGATAAAGACACAGCCGTAAGTTCAAAGGCAAAAGGCATAGGCAGGTCAAAACAACCTCTCACTCTCTAGCATGTGTATGAGGCGGTTAGGATTGTGTTGGATCATTTGAAATGTTATCGGGCTGCGTTGTATTCGATTAAGTACCGTATTTAATAACATAAAAAGTAATAGAAAAATAGACAACAATATTATAAACATCCCTACTAAATAGGACTCCCTACGCCCCCATTTTGCTCCCAAACTATCCAAGGCATTGGTCATTGTTTATTGTCAACATAATAAGAACTAGGACTATACTATCACATTTTACAAATAACAATACCATAATACGATAAATTTCTATATATAAAAGTTATCACACACGTGAGACCTCACCTCATACTTTACCTCCTTTAATATTTAGGTCACTTTAATTTGGTGTCGTATACGAAATATGTTGTAAGTATAGCGAGCATAAACGAATTAAAATTTCCTTCGGGTAATATTATTTTGTTGCTCTGGACCGCAGGCATAATAAAAACTAAATTAAGGCCTCGGGTATAGGCTATACCAAAATCGTTTTTGTCGATATAGTTACTAAGTTTGTAATTAAGAACAAAGTTGTGCTAGCCTTATGTGTAGTCGTTACGTAAATTATGATACAATTAAATTCCGTATGCGTACCTAAAAGCATATCTTTACATGGCTATACCATAAAATCACCTACAAGATCGTAAAGCAAAACATAACCCGGGTAAAAAATGGGCAATTAATTTAGTACTCAAAAACAAACATTCTGAATTACGTAAAGGTTAAGTAGTAAAATTTAAGTACCTACTTGGAAACTGTACCGGATAATAATGACAGCTGATTTACTAATAATATATTTTTTTTAGATTTTAGTTCCAAATAACGGGTATACCCGTTAATTTAAAAATCGCTCCAAAATTTTCTTGCATATTTTCGTCACTTCCATTACATACATTTTTAAAGCTTCTCGGATCAAAATATGAGAAATCTTGATTAGTCTCTTCGTGATCAGTATATCTGCTTGTTAAACTTTGTGTGACTTGATTAAATTAATTATTACTTTATCTGTTTCTATTTCAAATCCTTTTCGTGGTGCCTGGTCAATAATAATATTAATTTCATCAATACATTTCTCTTCCTGGCTTTATTTTCGTTCTCCTTTAGCGTAATTTATAAAATTCCGTTTCTATACAAATGTTACTGACATTTGTATAGACAGTCATAGGCCTACTGGATAAGGCTGGAACCTTTGAGGTAACTATAACACTGAGTAGTTTCCACAAACACCAAAACACTTTCCCTTCGCTCGACGCGCGTTTCGCCAACCAAGTTGGCATCATCCGGAGACGATTGAAACTAATCTTAAACTAAAAATGTACCCTATTTATACTATTTATGGTGAAGTCATTAGTCACGATCAGTCATTAGTCATGATCAGTTGCTAAGCAACTGGTCCCTTGTCGCTATTCATACTACTTTTACATTTTACAATTTCTATGCTCTCAAATGCATCCAATTGGTACTACTATTGGTCACATTTCTAACTAATTTTAAATTAATAATATCTATTCTATGATTGTTGTCAAAAGCATGTTGTGCAACACTAGACTTATCTGTTTTTCCATATTTTAGATGAGCCATATGCTCTTTAAATCTGGTGTAAATTGATCGTCTCGTTTGTCCAACATATTTTCGATCACAATCATTACAACTAATTTCATAAATCCCAGACCTTTCATTTGGAACAATTTTATCGTTTGAATTGTCTAAGAGTTGTTGTAATTTATTACTCGACGAATGAATCGCTGTTATACCCACGTTTTTGAAGACCTTACTCAAACCGCGAGTAAACCGGGGTTCGTACGGGATGGATACATATTTTGGAGTCTATATCCTTTTGAGAGGTCGTTGAATTATAAAGTGTGTCCTTAAATTTACGCTTCCTAATTAGTTTTTCAACTATATCTCTAGGATAATTATTACTCACAGCTATATCTTTAATTAATACTTTTTCTTTTTCAAACCTCTCATTACTGAGAGGGAAACTTAATAAGCGATGGACAAGAAAATTAAAATTCGCCATTTTGTGTTGATAGCAGTGGTGAGAGTCATTAGGGATATATCTGACCGTACTGGTATATTTCCTATATATATCAAATTCTAACCTATTGTCACTATTTTCAATTACTAATACATCTAAAAATGGAATTTTTCCATTATTTCCGAGTTCATATGTAAACTTTACAGAAGTGAAACGACTATTTAATTTGGAAATTAAGTTTTCTACATCCGCAATATTAGTGTCAAACACGGCAAAAATGTCACCCACATATCTCAGCCAAATCCTAGGAAAATACTCGAATTCTTCTTTTGCTTCAGTTTCAAATAAACTCATAGAAACATCAGCAATGAAAGGCGATAAACAGTTATCCATTGCGGTTCTTTCATGTTGTTCATAGAACTTGTCTTTGAAACGGAAGCAATTTTGTTTCATAAAAAATTTTGTAAGGTTTATATATTCGTCTATTACTTCTTTTCTATAGTTGTTTAATTCGAGTAAATCCTTAAGATAGTCCAAGGTCTGTGGAATTGGTACACTCGGAAATCATGAACATCAAAGGATCAAAATTTCACCCTCTTGCAATTGAATATTCTTGACCTTGATTTAAATTCAAGATAGCGGCTGGTACAAGGGGGTGAGATTTTTTTGCTTTAATTTGTTTAGACTAAATTTATGCAATATCAATTGGAAAGACGCATAGAAAGTCAAAAAATAAAATAAAATAAATTCAGGAGCGCATACAACAACAACAAAAATAACTACGTTAATGGAAAGCTAATTAATTACTGTATAATATATTGTATACATTTTCACATGAAATTTTACTTTTCATATTTCCTGTAAAAGATGAGGGTGTTATTTGTTGAATTTAGATAATCTGTAACTCCATATAAATTATTCTTTTACGAACCTTTTCGAATTCTTTTATGAACCATATTCTTTCAGAAAATAATGTTTACATTTTATCCAGTAACATTAATAGTTCAGCAAAGAAAATTGTGGGTATATGAACAGAACGGGAAAATGCGTCTGTTTTGCGTTGATATGGGGTAAAATAAACTCAGCATTATAAATCAAGTTGCAAAGTAATTTTTCATGTTTTCATCAAAAGGCGGCGATACAGGTAATATATATCCAGAAGAGTGTGAAGTATGAATCATTGTGCTGTTAGATGATATCCGCACCGATTCTGAAAAAAAACCGTATCCCAACCACAGGATCGTAATTGCATCAAAATATATTTTGCTAGAACTAGCAAGAGTGTTAATTTGTTACTTATTAACCATTAATTAAATTAATACATACCAGCACCAAATATTGTTTAGGGTAACAATGTCGAGAGTATAAAGTTAAATATATTATTACACATAGCTACATCTTACCAAAATATACATTTAAAAAGTCTTACTACAACAATTGTATATAATTAAAAATCAGAGAATACGCCGCTGAGAGTAATATACCTATAAATATCTTTATGCCTCATTATAACCAGGGGGTAAGGGTTAGAGTGCGGGAGATGGATATCTGGAATCTGGAATCTGGAATTTGTCCGGAGTGCGGATCAGAGATGCGCTGCACTTAGCCCCCATTGGGCCCCTTGTGCTTCCTCCGTGAGGGAAATGTCTCCCTAGGCCATCGAGCAGCCCAATGTTGTACAAAAGGTGATGATGTTCCCCAGGGGCATTTCCCCCAAATTGGCCATAGAAGGCCAACGTTCCCCCAATATGGATACTCTGGTCGATGACACGGCGGGACATTCGCAAAGTACATGCTCGGGAGATGGATATATGGATATCCTTATCTTATTTCTTATGCTCATTTTGAATACGGATCAAGATAGTTATGTATTAGCTTCTCAATTTTCGAATTATGTCTTACTTATTGCGAGCCGAAACATGGCCAATAAAAATTTAAAAGAATTCATACTGAACATAGACGAGGTCACGATGGAAAAATATGGCTTCTAAGCAATGTTTGAATCGCTATTACTCGCATGAAAGGAAGTCGTAGGAGGCACGCCTACGGCCCACTATTTCAATCGCCGATGATTGAATATTGCAGGAAAAGGTCGCTGGGAATATTAAATTGGAAAATGAAAAGTAACTTCAAAGTGTTGTGTAAGTGTTTCGGTATATTTACATTCATGGTAGAGACATTGCAGAATGTGTCCGAGGAATGTGAGACCAATGTTGCTAATAAAAATGGAGGCGTGAAATTATTTGGCTCATATACTAGTACTAGTAGTTTAAGCTAGACTTATATTAAATCAATTGGATAAAAAAGCATTTTCAGGTCAAGTAATTTAAACCAATCTTTATATCAAGAGTAAAACCACAAGAGCATTTCCTCTGAGAATCCTAATATGCCTAGCCTATTTAGGGGCAACGTCTTTAGGGATTTCTACCGGTGGATAGAAGGATATGACTGGCGGGTCATAGAACAGCCCGTCGTCTTCTGGAGACAGTAAAAACCATTACTTTACGTGTATTGTTATATATATGCGTTTATTTTTATATAGTTATATTTTGAAAAACATTTCAAATGAGTAACAAATAAAATAGTTTAGTAGAGTGCATTTTTCTAAAATGTACATAGGCAATAAACTGGCGCAGTAAGTAGGCGCGTTTTAACGATCCAGTGGCGTCTGTACTGAAGCACACTCAAACACGTTGTTGTTATAAATAAGTTTTTTATGCCAGTTCAGTTGATTTTTATTTCTTAGTGACCTTAGTTTTCTTAAAACAATTTGTGAAATAGACTGATTGTCTTCTAGTATAGTTTCCAAGTTTCCAAGTTTCCAAGTGTTCCAAGTATAGTTTCCAAGTCGTTAAATAACAGGAATTTAACCCATACAAAGATAATTATAATAATAATATTTTGAGGTTACGTTATTTTACAATATTTCAGGACGGCATTGCGTAAAATGTTCCCCAAAAGATCACTTACTGGTAATGGTCAAATATTTCATAGCCAAACAAAGTATCCAAGAAAGCCAAAGTATAGCCAAAGAAGTACTTAATTGCTAATGTTTTGAATTTTATTTAATAAAATATTATTAACAGCAAAACAAAACCGAAAAGCCTAAACAGAGATCATAATAAATTGGAGCACATCTAAAAACAGTTATACCTAGAAATCAATAAAGTACATCAAAAACTGGGCGATTTACTATCGCGTTTCTTGACAGTATGCCACATTTTTACAGGAAATGATTTCAACCTTACTCTTCCGTGAAGGGAAAAATAGCCTTTTCGAACAGGGTTTTCAAAAAGCTTTTATTACGTTTTCAAAACGATTGAAGAATTCGTTTGTAGAATGTATGGACTAAAATCCAAAAGCGATGTTAGTCAAGGTCGTTTTGAAATGTTTGAAAGGAGTTATAAAAATACTAGTTCTTCAAAGGAAGTATTAAAGAAGAAAATTAGATCTTTTGATTCCTCAAACTTACCTCCAAGCAAACATATAAAACGCACAATTTATATAAGTGGCATATGGTGTAATGTACATAAACAAACGCCAATGGAAAAGAGATCAGAAGAATGCGGCTGGGAATTAATAGATGGTGCTTACGAGTTTTATTGGTTCGACGGTCCAACGTTCCACGAAATATCTTTAGGAAATATAGGCATAATATTGAAATCTTATAAAAAAATCTTTTAATTTTAAAAAAATATGCAACTTAATAGAACTTTTATTAACATTATTTCAAAATCTACTACCGATGAAGAAGGCGAATCGAGTAATGAAACTGATGATAATTCGAGTGATGATGACTCAAACTCAGAATAGTCTTAATTTTGATGCTGTTGATAGTTTCATTAAATAAATTTATATAGGTACCGCATCAAAAACCAAAACTTAGATTAAGAACAAAGTATGGTTCGATTATATTTCATAATTTTTTAAATAAAAATTACTAAAATTAACCGATATATAATAAGTAAAAGTATAAGATAAGATAAAAGTTGAATCATCTTCGCAGTTGAATTCCAGATTGTTTTAACTATGTAATCTTGTCCAGTTTTATTTTTCATATTATATGGCCAATCTTTTAACTTCTGCTATATTTTGTAATGGACAACTTGTAATTTGGGATTTGACAAAACTCCATAAATTATCTCCATATTGACGGTTTCGTTTTTTTTTGTGGATTGTAGAATTGATTTTTCTATATTTTTTGTAATTTGTTTAATCGAAATGATCTCAAAACGACTCATATTGTACAGTATAGTTTCCACAATACTAAAAAATTATAGCTGACTGGACAGATTTTAAAGTGACTACTGACGTGCGACTACTAGATATATTCTGCTTTTGAGAAACAGGCATTTTTATGCGGTGCCGGTGATAAAAACGATGCACCTTTTCCATCGTTAGTAACAGTAACAAAAATGTGATTATCAAATAAACTCTTTTATATAGCAGTTATTTTATCAAAATAAAAAACATATATTCACAAAACTATAGGTCCTACATAGGTATCTACATTTAACGCGGTTTTCAGTGTAGCGGGTTATAATATACGGCTGTGATGAACTTCCAGCAACATTCAGGTTTCCCTGCGCCTGGTTTTAGACGCCCTTTCTGAATTCTTTAGTAGGCCTCGCGGCCAAGTTGATGTTCCCTCTTTCGCTTGGGGCTCCCGAAAGAACAATATCGCCATATTCGATTTCATTATTTGTTTAACTTTGTTGTTTGATGTGATTTTATATTAAATATTGGTTTAATTACAGCAAAAATTTGGGAAATTGTTTTTCTCTTTATTTCTTTCAGACTGATTGAGACTGTAATATCAGAATGATTATTTACATGAAAAGGTATATATTTTACTCGCTGCTTGATTTCCTGTCTTGATGAAAGTTGTTTTCTTAAAACTTCCGTCCTGTCGCAAACTTTGACGAGTGTATTATTTTCTATATTTTAAAATAAATATTTAATAGAATTGGGATTACAAAACCAACTATTACTGAAATACTTATCAAATTTATGATAAACTTCTTTTAAACTAAATGTTCAATTTTAGCGATGTCCAGATGAAACGGTTATGGAAAATAGACCCCTTGTACGATATTTCCCAAGACGGAGTTGTGGAGTTGTGAAATGGCAGCTGAATAGTTGGGCAGCGCTTAATAATCAAACTTGTCAAAAGGTAAAGAACGAATGGACATGAAAGTTTTACAATCAAATCCGACCTCTAGGTTTTCATGTTTTTCATGGTGTTTGCTGCAAAATTATTTTAGCTAGAGCAGTTTGAGTCAGAACGCAGGTATACTTATTTTGCCACTACTCGGGGTCTGATTGGACTCTGATATCTATATATGCCATTTAAGTGCATGTTGATAAATATATAGTACCTATTTCGAGTGGACATTTCCTGATTAATTTATTTTTCACTTCCCCACTCACATATAATATAAGATTCATTTAATAGACCTATCCAGGTAGAGCAAGCGATAATGATAAATACAGCGCAACTTGCCTGTTAAATGAGACCATAAACGAGGGCATAGTAAGTTCTGCGCATTCATGTGGCAATCCCTGGATGTACAGCAGTGGCTACGTGTATTACTATAAAGTCAAATTATTAAATAACATGCTATTCTATAGTGCTTTCGTTTGATATGCAAACTAATGATTTTAAACAATTTAATATATAATATATCATAAAAGTGAATGTGTTTTTGTAAATGACGGTCTTTTAACATTCGAATCCATGAAAACAGGCGATTACCATGAAGACATGAATTCCACCGTTTTCGAGGATTGGATCAAAGGAATTCTGGATAAATTACAATCTGGATCTGTTATAGTGATGGATAATGCTTCTTATCATTCTCGGAGAACAGAACCGCTGCCCACAACTGCATGGCGGAAAGGGGAAGTTAAAGACTGGCTGGAAGAAAGAAACATTGAACACGATGATTCACTACTTAAAGCTGAATTGTTGACACTGGCAAGGCAACATTTTCGAGCTTTCAAGAAGTATGTAGTGGATGAAATGACCGAAACAAGAGGAATGGAGGTAATTCGATTGCCTCTATATCACTGCGAACTGAACCCAATTGAGCTTATTTGGGCCCAAATAAAAGGGAAAGTTGATAGAGAAATACAACATTTAAGTTAGCTGATGTGAGAGAAACGTCTCAATGATGCAATCAAAAAAGTAAATGCGGCCAACTGGATAAAATGTATAGACCATGTGAATAAGGTGGAATCAATAATCTGGGATCTCGATATTATGATGGATACTCCGGAGACTCCCATTACACCAGTCATAATAAATGTAAATGAAGACAGTAGTGAAAGTGACTTATTTTCAGATAGTGAATAGTGATATGAATTTCTGATGTGAGTTTTTGTGCTACTAATTTTTTGTACTACTAAAGAGTGCTACTAATAAGTGACAGTGAAAAATACCAATGTGAGTGCAACTATATGTGCAAATAATAACATATCTCGCAAATTGGTGAGTTAATTTGTTATAAGTTTTACTAATAGTCTTACCTATATTAATAATAAGTAACCTAACCACGTTCTATCCTGCAAAGGGGCGCTCTTACCTCCCAGTCGTCCTTGCTGGGCAATAGCAATTTAATTTCTTTTTTTATTTTAAATTGTAATTGGCTAAATTGAGCACTAAGTTGAACACGCATGCAAAATTTTTCAAAATATTTTAAATACATTCAAAACTTAAATAATTTTTGGGCTTAAAGTTTTGCACATATATGGCTGAAGTTTTGCACATAATAAGACATCTTTTGAAGTCACTTCACCTTGGTTGCGCATGATGATACGTCACTGAGCAGTAAAGCCAGTAAATCGCCGGCTTGGTCATGCAGGTGTCTTCTAAGTGAGCGAGAAGAGAAATGGGATTTATCTCAGTCATCAATTCAGTAACCTAAATACTTATCATTTTTGAGGAAGTTAATTTCCTCTTTAAATTTTCCATCTTGATCCTCTAACAATTTTCTAAGGTCGCTGACCTTATTTTTAATTTCTTTCTTTATTTGTCAAATAACATAAATGTATCTTTAATAACACATGGTAGTGTTCCATAAATAAGAGGTACTATGTTCACAGAGAAATGTGTAAGTCTTACTCATTCAAGAAACACACTTACTCGCCGAAGGCAAATTATAAACTGTGTTATTCTTATTATTATTTTTAACTTGTATAATACTTATATTTGTTACATCATATTGTATTATTATATCAGACTGTATTATACTTATATTTTTTATATTATATTACCTGTAACTCTACTATTATTAAACTACTTATTATATTTGTAATTCTATAAAAATAATGTTTGGTCCTCAAACATTTATGAAAACTTACCAATAGTTGATATTTTGTGCCATGCATCGTCTACCCACCTGAAACACACAAAATACGGCTTGTTAAAAACTGATAAATCGGATATGGATATCGGAAAAATAAGCTGTGATATCGTTGAAATCTCTATAGGATTCACGACTAGGTACTACCAAAAATAACTTAATAAAGTTTTTGTCAAGATAGGAGAAACTCAGCACTAAAAAAAACCCTTTGCACAATCTAGCTTTTTTTGTTACCGTACTTATCGTACTTGTTACTGGAACGGTAAGTAACACTTACTGGTCTAGTACGATAAGTGACGTAAGTAAACATATGTAAAACTGTACAATATTAGGTGTACAAAGAAAATTGTACAATATTTTTCAATCGAAACTATCGACATGAACACTATAAACACAATATTTAGATATTCTGCTGCTGCATTACCAAATGTCAAACAGAATTTTTTTTGTTTATAGTGGTGCCTTGATTGTTACAATACTTAGCCCACAAGTTCATTAGTTACTACCGCAGGTTTTTTATATGTTGTATATAGGGATTTATCGTTTAATTACAACGAAATTACAGTTATAATACTCATCCGATCAAGAAAAACAGAAACGGGTTCGAGATATTTTATTAAGGTGGGAAACCTTAGACAAATATCTATTCACCGATTTAAAATCTTAAAATTACCGTTTATTTAAATTATACGGGGTTTGCACATAGCTTATTAAAATTTACAGACTTTTTGTGACAAATTCTTATTAAATGTTTTCCCAGACACCCTGTATAAGAAATGACAATTCTAGCTTCTAGTTAGAGGCTTGCATGCCTCTAACCTCTGCTCACTTGATAATAAGAAAAAAATCCATTACTTACTTTGTTTTTAAACAGTGAGATGCATTTCCAAAAAATGTACTAATTTCAATTAAAGCTCCGTATATTTGAAAATAAGGGACATATTAAAAAAACGGCTAAATCTTTCTTCGAATTAGTTCATAGCCTACCCTGGTATAAAAAAAATATATCGATTTTGGTTTTCCTAAATTCTCGGTAAGAATGAAATTTTTATTTTTTGTTGGGGTTTAGTTTGCACCCCGTATATTATTTTTTTGAGCACGATAGAAACATGATATTCAGGCCATTTATTATCAATGAAATTTCCAAAAACGTCCTGAAAACCGTATTTTTATATATTTTTTATATTTGTGTGTATTGATTTATATTTGATTTTTGAGTTATCGTTTATTATAATCAGAATATGCATATGATAATGCCCTTCAAAAGGCATACTGGGTAAAATCACGTCTGAAAGTCTGTCGCTACCTCCCTAATATAGTGATACATGGACAAAAACAGTTGCTTTAATTTCGCACACTTTAATGTTCGACCTCTGTGTAACGCCTGCCTGCGTTGATTGAAGAAGTCACTCAACGGTACCAATTTTGATATGTTCTCTGAAGTTATTGTCAATGAGTCTGATTGTGTTTTGACTCACATGCATCCTTCAGAATGGCGAGAATCACCAAACCACCTGAACCTTGGCTGACATCTAATTTGAATTTTTTAATGAAATTAAGTGTCCGTCTTAATTATAAACGAACACAATCGGTTTCTTTACGTGATTACAGGCCTATATAAAATTTTGTCAATACGGCTGTTAAAATTGAAAGGAAGGCATACTTACAACATAAATTTAAAGTTGACCCCAAGTCTTTTTGGGACATTGCGACGGACGTTAATAATTTATTTGTAGATAGTGTCGACCGCGTGGCCGTACGTTTACGCCCTACATTAAACAGCGATTTCTTCACGAAAAATTGCTCGATTCGCTATGAAAAAAAAATCAGTGTATAGATTAAGCTTATCGACTTATTACCAGCGAAGTTTCGAATGTATATGTCAATTAGAACGGCTGTTACGAGTTAAAATGTGATTATCTCGTATCTCGGCTGATATTGGTCATATAGTAAACCCTTTTAATTTCCCTTTAACCCACTTTTAAAAATCCCTTTTCTTTATTTTTTTCCTAAACCCTTTCCTTTAACCCTTTTCGTAAATTTAACTCTTTAAATTCGTGTAAATATTAGCGCAATCGAATGGAGTTTGTTGCACATCTGTAAGTTTAAAATTAACAAAATTACCTACTGACTGCAATAATTTTCATTAAGATCGGTACGCTGTGACAGGCTGGGGAGCGTTCCGAAATTTCACATTTACAATTTTGCAAAAGGTCGCCATATTAAAATTTTTCAATAGGACGCAGTCTCAGACGCAGCGCATTTTGTTAAGCATTCTAATGGCTATGTAATACTCAGATTCAATGAATTCAGTAATTGTTTTCCTATATTTTATCGAATTTTTATTTTTTCGCATTTTTTAACTTTGGCACTAAATATCGCAGCGAAAAATGTTTTTCGATAATTTTTTAAATGCCTAATCCTTACGTAAAGTCACCTGCTTAATAACTTTTGTTATTCACTTTTTTCTCTAAAATCATTAGAACAGTGAAAAAAGTCCTACCGTTTTCAAAATTATTTTGCAATAAAAACCATGACGCGTATCTCGCTCATTGTAACTTTTTTAATAGCTTAATATAGCATTTTTTTAAATTTTTAAAATTTAATTTTTATGTCCAAGTAGGCGCTAATCAAAGATTTTAATAACTGTTTAACAAAAAATGAAGAACAAACTCAATATTTGTTACAGGTAGTGAAAGACCATCGCCAAAAACATCCTACTTTTATTAAAAAAAATTATTTATAAAAATTATTGAACATTTCTTTAAATTTAAAAAGTTCATTAAAAACATGTTTTATTTCACATAAAAATAATTTGTTATTTAAATGCAAGATAGATTTCTTAACTTTTTTCCAATGAAAATTAAAAAATGTTCTAATTTGTTTATGTTAGTTTATACCCCACTAAGCTATGTAAAAATGAAGAAATTTATCTTGCCTCAATGATTTGTCTTCTGTCTCCCTTCTGTCTCTAGCATAAAAATATTTTCTTCATTTTTATAGTGTACTTGTACGTTTTAAAATAAATAGATATAACTTTCCTTAAAATAGCTTAATGAAATAAGATTTTGAAGAGAATGTTTAAACGAGCATATCTTTGAAAATAATGAAATCACGGATTTAGTACCAAGGACTTTTCTTGTAGAAAATTTAATTCTCTATAAAATGCTGCCTACAGAAATTATTATTATAAAAATTTTCTACCAGCTATTCATGTTTGAGTAAAAACGTCGTTTTTCCCATGTTAATTAAATGGGAAACAAACTCGATTTGCACCGTTCACAGGTTCGATCTAGGACGCTGAAATTTTGGGAGAAAATTTTTTAGGTCCAATTCTAAAACATTAGCCAATGGTACCAAAAAAAAACACCCTAATATATATATACGTTAGGATTTTTCATCCAAGCCCTATATCAGTGGGTTCCATCCAAAGTAGTCCAAATCAAAACCTCTAACACCCCTATTATTAGGTTCTGTCTTACGTGGAATATTTCACTCAATGATGTCGCGTTTTGTTACAACTTTTATACATCATTCTGCAAGGATTATTAAGGATTCATCTCGTCCAGGTACCGAATTTAAATAAATTGTGTACCAACTATTTGCATATACTACATTAAATTTGTTCGGGTTGCTTTTGTAAGATTTATGGCAACCTAGCAACACAATAGGAAGACTTACGCTGTCCGCATAAAACAGCATTGATTCTTAAGTACTGTGAGACTAGTGTACTAATACGAGTCCTCGAGCTGTATTTGGCCAAGTCTCTGGGGGCAAGAAAATCAAGTACGATAAGAACTGGCCGGTTAACTTCTATATGGTTGTAGTGTGAAACTTCATCTTGTCCTCGGGATAGGATTCTTAATAGACACGAACCTTTATCTACGCATGTAGCATTTCAATTTAACTTTGCTGATGAGGCCCGATAACCCTATACGTGCGATAAGCGAAATTAAGGGATATTTCCCTAGCTCTATAGCCTAGGGGTACTTATATGGGTATAGGTATATTGGCGTACGAAATAGTACAATAGGAACATAATCTAAATAATAATGTATTTATATGAAATATATGTTATAATTCGCGTTTCTGTAAATTCACCTCATTCCCTAACCAACTATCGTAAATATTCGCATTTCAGAGACTTTGAGGGAACAATGACTTCATAACGGTACTGAATCTGAGTTTATAAGTATTATAATTTTAAAAAACCCGTCTTTATTATGTTTATCTCTTATTTATTTATTTCTATTCAGACAGACCTAATTATATGACAGACTAATAATTTGATACAATTAGAAAAATTAATAATTGATAGTCCTCAATCATCAGAAATTAAATATATTATTTAACTGAAAATTATAATATGGTTAAGCTTGGACGTCACATGAATCATCAGCTAAATTCCTCGCTAAATGCCTTTTCAACTAGTTCGCAACATACGGCGTCCTTATTAACGAGCCACATAACAATGTTTATCCGTCACTACGTTTATCTCGCTCCGATACGGATACTCTCGGGTGATTTTCATTGATTTTTATTCCAAATCAAAAACATAGATGTACAAAAAATCTGACAATTTTATCAAATCTCGTATAAGGGAACTTTCTTTTTATTTTACTTGTAATATTGTGGGAGTTTTTTCTAAAAAAGGAAAAATGGGTTCAAAAAAATTGTTTTACTTGAACCTGTATATTTTGAGGGTTCCTACATTCTATAAGCCTTTATTAACAACTCTGTCAAAACAGAAACTCAAAAGAAAAAAGTTTCATGTTATCCTACGCTTTTTATTACACTGTGTTTCAAGGAATAATATTAATTTATACCTTAGATAGATTTATTAGATATATTTATTACTTAGATATATTTTTTTTAGGTTAGGCATATTGGGGAAAAATGGGGATTCAGAGGAGATTCAAGTTTTGCTATAGTTTTGATTTTATCACCCTTCATGTTTTTTGCATCACTGAATATGAATTTGAAGTTTGCAGCCAAATATTTGGTCCGGAACTTTGTTTTCTTTGCACTTTTCTTCAAATTTTGGCACTTTTTTCCGTTTTTTGCCTATATCTCAGAAAGGAAGCGTTTTTTCGACAAGCCCATTCTATATAAAATTAGAGGACACAAAATTTCCTATATTTTTTATATATAAAATTTTTTGGAAGACTAACCGTTCCGCCGCTAGCGCCAAAAGCGCCAAAAAAATGCCATATTCCCATATCTAGTTAAATTTACAGTTTTTGCGGAAATCTTGCTATGATACGTAACTGTTGATCGTAAATGAAACGTTCCTCCAACAACCTACTCTCCTGTGCACGAATTGCAAAATAAAATCATTAAAGAAAACGTCATGTTTCCTCACGCAATGTGTTGGTGTGATACAACTTTAGCACCTTACAACCAAGCGAAAGGGAAAAGAAGTTTGTGAAAACTCTCACCTTGGTGATGTTGTAAGTGTGTTCAACAACTGCAGGCAACTGCAGAAAGCATTGCAGCGGCAGGGCAGATATTCCTGGTTAACGTGTAAAAAAACATAGAGGGTGATATAATAAAAACTATAGCAAAACTTTCCTCTGAGAATCCTAATATGCCTAGCCTATTTAGAACGTCTAGGGGTTTTTGCCGGTGGACAGAAAGATATGACTGGCGAGTCGTAGACGAGCCTGTCGTCTTCTGAAGACAGTAAAACCGTTACCTTACGTGTATGATTATATATATGAGTGGATTTTCATATAGCTATATTTTGAGAAACGTTTACAAATGAGTAGGTAACAAATAAAATAGTTTAGTAGAGTACATTTTGTGTACATATGTAAACTGGCGCAGTGGTGTGATTGTGTTCTAATATAGTTTTCCAGTGTTTATCGTTAATTAATAGGAAGTTAATCCATATAAAGATAATTATAATAATAATATTTTGAGGTTATGTTATTTTACCATATTTGTATAGCCGTTATTTCAGGACTGCATTGCGTAATATGTCCCCCAAAAGATCACTTACTGGTAATGGGCAAATATTTCATAGCCAAATAAAGGAGGTACTTAATTGCTAATGTTTTGAATTTTCTTTAATATAATATTTTTAACAAAAAAAACAAAACCGACTTCAAAATATCTATTTTAAAAAAACTGCATTAAAAAGTAAAAAATAATTACGTTATTCATTCTTACTTAGAATACAATCAATTTCAATAATATACAATTGTTTTTATTTTTGGAGTCAAGGTTTACAAACGTATAACGAAGTACCGTAGGTATACAAAGTATACATCTCTAATAATTGTATTCGACTAGAAGTTTGAATTTAAGTTCATTTGTAATTGTGGTGTTGCTTCAGGCAGTTGTATTCAATTGTAAGTGAACACGTTAGTTAAGCTTGGGTGGCACCGACTTAACAATACTATATACTATAACAATACTATATATATATATATATATATATATATATATATATATATATATATATATATATATATATATATATATATATATATATATATATATATATATATATATATGATTTATATTATATATGTAATTTAATATTTTCTATCATATAGCTTGGGAAAATAGTTGTTTTCCCAACCAAGACCAAGACTAATACCAAGAAAAAAGAAACATTATTTATACAGACGAGACCTTTTATCATAGCTCTTACACACAGAAAAGGGATTGAATTGACAAAGAAGAACTTTCTAAAAGCCTCAATTTCATAGTTCATGGTGGCGGGGAGAACGGGTTCGTCAAAAATACACTTCTTATTTTTAAGTCAGGTATATAAATATAATAAATTTTTATTCATTAAAAATATCTTATGAAATTCTTTTTTTACGATCTAAATCGGGTGCTTATCATGACGCTATGAATGCTGTAAATTTTGAGATCTGATTAAAGAATAAATTACTGCCTAATCTGCCACCAAACAGTGTGTTTATATTAGACAATGCGTCTTATCACAATGTTATTCATTGAAAAGGAAACCCCAGATTCCTGATGAACCCCAAATTCATGGAAGATGATTACATTTCCTTTTTAAATAAAACAAAATATGATCCAATGAAAACAAAACCATAATTATACAAATTGGTAAAAGAAAATAAAACAAAACATCCGGATTACCATATGGGCAAACTACTCAGACATTACATGCAATATTGCCATTACCTCCTTTTAGTCCTGAATTCAACCCTATGGAAAATATATGGGGTATAGTCAAGTGGCGGTCATCATGACATTTTGAAATTGGCTAATGTAGGAGCATTTTTACTCCACATTTGACAGTGATGGTAGCAACTGCAGCCATATTTCTGGCGTTGCGTATTTCTATTTTGATTGTAAATAAATTATGAACTAAAATTAGGGAAAAATAAAAATATAATAGAGGATGTAGCTATAATCTCGGTATGGCCGGTCGGCTTTTAAATTATTCAAAATTTAGTCAGAAGGCAAAAATTAATCTTCTTTAATTTTGCGTTGTAGTGTACGTAATTTGACTTTGTTTTCTAAGTTTGTTAGTTTAGTCACCATTCATCTGTATTTCCTTCCATTTGTCTATCTCCTTCCCATCATGATTATAATACGCCTGATTTAAATCGACTGTTACTGAACAGTTTCACACACTACTATTTTCTTATATTCATTCGATATCAAAATTTCGAAATAATATTATGGTACATGCACTATCTCTACATAATCTAATGTCAGTATAGGAATAGTGCTTCTAACAAAGTAACTTTACATAAGCTTTTATTACAGTTTCATATCGGAGTTATTGCTATTGGACCCTGCGGTGCTATTCAAGAGTATAATAGGGATATAAATCCTTGGAATAAATATACGATTCTCAAAGTTTAAAATAAGGACACGCCAATGAAATAGGTGTCGTGTGTCCGGACAAGTCGTGGGTGATAAAATTTACGTGTTATTTATATTTTGGGCATACAGACGATATACCTACAGCGAAGGGCGTTGTTTTTTCATTTAGGCACTGTTTTTTACTACCATTTTACTTGCTAAATGAACGGTGGTTTGATTATGTAATTGGAAAATGAGGTGCATACTTTAATTTAATATAATTCCATACGATATGATTAGTATGTGTATAGTGTATAGAGACGTAAAACGTCGAGACAAGTTCATGTTTCTACTTTAAAATGTAGGTTAAGAAGAGACAATATGAGTGACATCAAAGGGTATGACAAGGGGTGAAGGAGATCAAGAGTTGGGTTGGACGTTCAGCTTGATAAGTAGTAACACTTATAACATGTATAGCACATGCCGTCGGAAATGCTCGTGGCGAGTGACAGCGAAAGTATTTGTAGGTATTATTTAGCACTGAGACAAACTATGAATTCGATAACACGAGTTCAATTATATATAACTAAACTACCTATATCGATAAATTGACCAACGTCCCCATTTTTAACTAGCTATACAAATATTGTGGGTACGAAAATGTCAAGATTTTTTGAAACACGGATTTTCTAATGAAACCATAATTTTTCTGCTGACTGAATTGTCAGCGAATTCAACGTTTTTTACCAATTTAATTCAGCCTATGCAAAAGCATATTATACCGACCATATTTGCGTCAAATGAGAGGCAACAGATTATTCCAGCGACAATATTTATGTCAAATAAACCTCAAAACACTATGAATTTTATTTTTAAAGAACTGGTCCCAATTTTATGTATGGCATCTTTTTGTATTATTTGAAGTTGAATTTGCTATTCTTCGCGAATTGTAGGTTCTTAAATCGTTGTTATTAAACCGGTTCATTTTGTATCTATTTGCGCCTCGCGCTCGTAATTATTTTCGCCACAGCAGCAACTCGTATTCAGAATGACGGCAAAACCCAGAGCACCTTGTATAATATATGACAATATTTAAGCCAAAAATAGGCAATGGAGTCTTCCAGCGACAATATTTATGTCAGATAAACGTAAAAAACTATGAATTTCATTTTTAAACAATCATACTGGTCCCAATTTTACTTATGGCATCTTTTTGTATTACTTGAAGTCGAATTCGAATCGTTGCTACTTCTTCGCAATTTATACTTAAACCTTTGTTACCCAACTGGTTCATTTTGAAAATTACACGAAGCGCCCGACATGAAATTCTTTTTGGAAAATAATTCCTCGCGCTTTGCGCTATTATTTATTTTCGTCACAGCAGCAACTCGTATTCTGAATGACAAATATTGTCGGCAAAACCCAGACCATTTATTGTATTATATGTGGAAATTAATGTGAATAAAATAGTGCCAATAAAACTCAATGTAAGTAATAATGTTAGTTATCTTGATAATGATAATTTATCTTGATATAGAGAAAGTGAATTATTACTTTTTTACATGTAGTAATAAATCCTTTAATATATGAAATATGATATAGTAACAATTATCTATTCTGTAAGTAAATGTAATAGTCTATTTAGAATATATGTTGGTGTTCAGCAGCCCATTAATCTTCAGTTCATTTCCATAACGTATATCCTGTACAATTTATAGTCACAATTTAGTCCCCATGATTAACCGACCTGAAATTTATTCTTGTGTTAGGTCACTTGCAGTGACTGATGTCAAATTACCGATTGCATTTGCTTTGTATGTAAAAACCTTCTAAATTATACGCAAACTAGATATTATAAATTCAAATACGCCAGCCCCAAAATCGCCATCGATCCGCTTCGTCTTCTCCTTCGCTGCTACCGGGATAGCATCTCAAATACCTTGCTATACTTTAATCTTCCACCTCAAAAGGCGCTGTCTGTTTACAGTCCATTTCCAGTAAGACTTTTTGTCGAAATTTTCGAGTTACAACCAGAATTATTTTCAATAATAACCATTTCAACACCTTCTGTGTAAGCAGCGGCATTCCTTCGGACATTCTTCTAGGGCGATAAATTTTTTTTCTTATCTATATTTTGGAGACGTTTTTACTGTAAATATTCTCAAAGGCGATATGCGATTAATTCAAAAACATGGTTCTGTGTCATTCTCACGTTAAATTCGTAGAAGACCATGTAATAAAAACATGTTTGGTGCAATGATATTCTAGCTAGCTGTTATTACCCTTTATGGATCGTAAGACTATTAAGACTATTTTTTTACGACTATGGTTTTCTGAAGTTCGTAATTGACGTGTCCATTTTTAACTGATGATGCTCAACACTTGGTATTGCATATGTTAAGTAATTTTGTGCTATTTAAATCTAGTAAGAATGCCTTGCCGCGTTTGACCCACATATATTATTTTTCAGTACTCGTATATAGCATAAATTTCATTTCATTACGTGTACGTTTCATTATGTGTACGTTGAAACTCAAACTTGAACAAAAGTTAAACGCAAGACGGGGTGGCGAAGGACACTGCGCAATCAAAGTAGTAATGCCGATATTTACAAGTCAATTTTTTCTTAGGAGGAAACAAAAGCTGCGCAGATAGTAAATGGTGCACTGGAAGTGGACAAAATCCCCGGTTTATGTATTTCAAGTTGTACTAGATCTACATGTATTCGTTTTTTTCTGATATCAATTTTTTCCTTATTTCCTTATTAAATTCCTTATGGTATAAGTATTCACATGTGGGAAAGAATGGTTTATCTAAATGGACTAAACTGGGGGCACAGCCTTTGTTACAGGCTCATTTTGGAGCCTTGTTAATGATTTTACTGACTCATTTCGAAGTTCTACAGGATGATACTTTAATGTTATTTTGTGTCATTTTGGAAAAGCGTAAAACTAATTATTTAATATATTCCGACGAGTACTCATTCGAGGCATGAAGTCAAGACATACTTCGCTATTTGGACAGACACGAGACGAGACGAGACTTTTCCATGTGATCTGTCTGAGGGTTCTGCCCTCGGGCAGATTGTACAATCTGTTCTATAGAATTTTACCACGTCATTGATTCTTTCACAAGTTCATGTTTCTCTTACATACGGAGTGTTATTCTGATATTATATTTTTCCAAGATTTTCATAAAATCTTGTGGATAACAGTAGCAGTAATAGCAAATCTCAATAAGAAACAAACTATAGCCTCATCTGTTATTAAGATTCCCTTTTTTGATTCACCTTCTTATCTTTATGATTAAAGGAAATACACATTTTTGAAGCACTGCATGTTTTACTACCTTTTTATGCACATTGAAAAAAAAACGCATAGCAGGCTTTGTTGTTGACATGGTTTCATTTCAAAAAAACATCTGTCAAAATATCAACATTAAGTGCAATATTTCATCATGAATGTCAATATTGGCCAGAATCGCAACTTATATATTGAAGAATCTGTGCGTTTAGTAACTCTTGCCGAAGATGGTAGGAGTCAGCGTTACATCCCTCAACGTCTTGGTCTTAATCAATCGACCGTATCTCTAGTCTTGCTGTGGTATCATGAGATTCAAGAGCACGTGAGAAGACCAGGGCAGGGGAGAAGACGAGCCACAAATGATGTCGAAGATCGATCTTTGTTGCTGCAAACGTTAAGGAAACTGTTCCCTTAACATTACGGCTCCAAGGCAACAAAATATGCTGGAAAAGACTCACAATGTTCGTGTAAGTTGTGTTACTATACGAAATCGACTGCATGGTTTTAATTTAAGACCCAGAAGACCTGCAACAGGCCCTCAATTAGACGCAGGGCATCGCAGAGCCAGATTAATATTTGCTCAAGAACACGTTAACTGATTAGAGGCCGATTGGGCTAATGTTATGTTCAGTGACAAGTCCAGATTTTGCCTCTATAACAGTGTTCGACGGGCGCGTGTGTATAGACGGCCAGGTGAACGTTATGCACAATGTAACATTGTTCCAACCGTAATTTTTGGTGGAGGTTCTATTATGGTGTGGGGAGGCATCACTGCAGAGGCTCGTACGGAGTTGGTGGTACCAAGAGGAAATATCACTGCAGCCTCTCACACTGAAAACATTTTAGAACGTCATGGAATGCCTTTTGGTCCTTTTGTAGAGGACAATTTTATTTCATGCATGATAATGCTGGACCGCATAGTGCCAGAATTGTACAACAATATCTTACTGAAGTTAATAATCTCACAATGCGATGGCCAGCCAGAAGCCCGGATCTTAATCCACTAGCTTAACATCTTAACATCTCTGGGACATTATGGGAAAACGGTGTTGAGTATGTTAAGTGTTGTTAATTTGTTGAGTTATCAATAAAAAGTTAATAAAAACACGCAGTGGTATAAAAATGTGTATCTCCTTTAATCAAGGAGATAAGAAAGTGTGTCAAAAAAGGGAATGTTAAGAACAGATGAGGCTAGTTTGAGTCTTATTGGGATTTGTTAGTAATGCAACTGTTATTCGCAGGGTGTTATGAAAATCTTGGAAAAATCCAATATTTCAATAACATCCCGTATGTAAGAGAAACATGAACTTGTGAAATTCTATGGAAGTATTGTACAATGCAAAAAAGATCAGCAAAATTGGATGATTGGTTCGGAAAATACATATGCATATATGTATATATATATATATATATATATATATATATATATATATATATATATATATATATATATATATATATATATATATATATATATATATATATATATATATATATATATATATATATATATATATATATACAGAGATACTACAAACATGTAATGAGTCAAGGCGTTTCGATGCTAAATCACTGTGAAGAAATATATGTATATAGGTAGCGAACTTAGCAATTATATTATTAAGAAATATAAATTTACATAAATAGTTGTTTCGTCTATAATTTAAGAATATAATTAACAACTTGCTGAAAGCAATGAATAATGTACTAAAAGCCCAATAAATATAAAAGAAAAATTCAGAAATACTTAACTGAAAACATTCCACGTCTTCGAGAAAAACGCCAGTAGCAGACATCTTAAATCGAATTCCAATAGTCTGTAGAAATCCAGTTCGATACGTTAAAAAGGCAGAATAAGTTGTAATAACAGATTTGGAAAAAATCAAGGATTCCCGCTGGGCGAAGTGTTTGCAATACATTTTTTTAGGAAACTAGAATCAATGGGGACCACCCACAGATACATGGTTTTTATGCCGGCTCCCTTGATCAAATTTTAAAATCAGAGCACGCAGAACGGCGCCACAAACGGTGCCAATCGGATTTCGAATTTTTATACCGTCATTTGTTTTTCAATTGGATCACTGAATTATATGATTATTAACGATTTTATTAAATTCCATAAAGAAAATGTAGCAGATATGCAAATTATAAAAGTTTCTTTGGTGCTATTAATAGTATTAATCAACTATGAATATGCAGGGAGAGGAAAATTATTATTATATATATATTAAAAATTATATTATAATAATGTAATTATAATAATTATTATATTATTTTGTGTGAAGCATTAGCTTTTATAGCATTCATCAGCCTCCACTAATCATAATTTCAACATACTCAAGGATGTTTCCTTGGCATACAGTTTTAAATTATTATCATATATTATATGAGTATTGAATTCTATACCCAGGTCTCTATTTTTTTTTCATGCTCATCTGTAAATCCCTATCTTTCTGGGACAATCCCGGTTTGCTGGTTCCTGGTGTTAAACAAATTTTATCCAAATATTGATAGCTGCAATGTTACAAGACACGTAAAGCGACTGAACGGAAAATAATATAATGTAGGTGCAAAAACATATATAAATATAAAAAGTGGAACACATTAATTACTTAATGGATATAACGTTTTGGTCCCTTTTTTTCTCATGACTAATCAAAATGTGCAATTCGAAATTCAGTTTACAACCATCAGTTACATTTTTGAGTAAACTAAATATTGTACCGCCCTATTGCGGTAATGCGATGTTACTACGTATGTGGGGCAATAGAATATTTCATTAGGTGAAGTTCCGCAACTAGGGTTTTCCGGCGCGTGCGTTACAATCCACGGAAAGCCATGCAAGCATGGGAAACGTATTTATGTCATTTTTAATAAGTAATTTGTGAGTGTTTGAATAAAGTGTGTGTTTGAAAGCAGTTCAATTTATTAGTGTTATTAACTAGAAGTTTTACACAAATCACGAAGTAGTTAGGTTATATAATATATAAATAAAATACATAAATTATATAAAATCTTGAAAATACATTATTTGGTATACATCTAGATCTAGAGCCAATCAAGAAATATTAATCACTATATTACATTTCACGTAAACATCTTTTTATACATATTATGTTCATGGAATTTTGTAGAAAAAAGTGCTATAACATTGATGATAAAACTATTTCCACTGAGCAGCCAGCCCATGCGTTGGAAGATTTCGCTTTTAATATGAAGAAGAAAAATTCAGAGGATATAAAGAAAGTGTCGTGAAGTGCTGCAAGAAAGTTTGGTCCGTTTTCGTCCTGCAAGCGCAATGTTTGCAGCCGGGCCAGCACGGGATGCTAAACGAAGACAAATTCAAAAGGACCCTTTTCAAATTCAAAAGAACAACTTCAAAAGGACCCAACTTCAAAAATACTAAGAAGATAATTAAGTCGGTACTGAGTAACGACGAATATGAGAAAATTCTTCAGACGTGTGATGAAGATACTCCTGATGGTCTTCAACGTATGTTTTTTGTTGTTGTATCTCATGCACTAGCGGCGGACCCTTTATATATATATATATATATATATATATATATATATATATATATATATATATATATATATATATATATATATATATATATATATATATATATATATATATATATATATATATATATATATATATATATATATATATATATATATATATATATATATATATATATATATATATATATATATATATATATATATATATATATATATATATATATATATATATATATATATATATATATATATATATATATATATATATATATATATATATATATATAAAGGGTCCGCCAATAGGGACGCTCGATCTTTGACAGCTCATGGCGGCCATGTTGTTTATATATATATATATATATATATATATATATATATATATATATATATATATATATATATATATATATATATATATATATATATATATATATATATATATATATATATATATATATATATATATATATATATATATATATATATATATATATATATATATATATATATATATATATATATATATATATATATATATATATATATATATATATATATATATATATATATATATATATATATATATATATATATATATATATATATATATATATATATATATATATATATATATATATATATATATATATATATATATATATATATATATATATATATATATATATATATATATATATATATATATATATATATATATATATATATATATAAAGGGTCCGCCAATAGGGACGCTCGATCTTTGACAGCTCATGGCGGCCATGTTGTTTGTGGTAGAGTTGGCAAACGTAGTTGTTATTATTCAGTGTATCTTCACAAATCACCATGATCCAATTCAGCCGCGAGCAACATGTGCAAATCGTTAAAACTTATTACGAAAATCATTCATCGGTTCGAGCAACGTTCCGCGCGCTCCGCCAATTTTACGGTGCAATTGATCGTCCTGCTGAGTCGACTATCCGTCGTTTGATTAACAAATTCGAGGCAACCGGTTCGGTGAACAATCAGCCAACACCGACGCGTCGTCGAAACGTCCGATCTGCCCAGAATGTCGCCGCTGTGCGCGATAGTGTGCGTGAAAATCCGCGACAGTCAATTTCACGTCGCGCACAGGAACTCCGCCTTTCGGAAACATCACTTCGCCGAATCTTGCATCTGGATTTGGGCATGCATCCGTACAAGATCCAGCTGACACAAGAGCTCAAAATAAACGACCATAGACAGCGCCGTATCTTCGCTGATTGGGCTTTAGAGCAGTTGGAAGTCGACCCCGATTTTGGTCGCAAAATCATCTTCAGCGATGAGGCACATTTTTGGTTAAATGGGAATGTCAACAAGCAGAATTGCCGTTATTGGGCCGAAAACAATCCACAGGAGGTCCACCAGGTCGCAATGCACCCAGCAAAGGTAACTGTTTGGTGTGGATTTTGGGCCGGAGGCAACATCGGGCCGTATTTCTTCGAGAACGACGATGGTGTGTCCATCACGGTAAACGGCGAACGATACAGATCCATGATAACGAACTTTTTCTGGCATGAAATCGACAATATGGATGTCGAGGATATGTGGTTTCAGCAGGACGGCGCTACGAGCCACACAGCGCGCGCCACAATGGATCTTCTGCACGAGCGCTTCGGAGGAATGGTTATCTCGCGCGGAGGCGACATCAACTGGCCACCGAGATCGTGCGATTTAACCCCACTAGACTATTTCTTGTGGGGTTTTCTTAAATCACAGGTCTACGCAAACCAACCACAAAACACTGATGCCCTCAAAGTCAACATACGCCACGCCATCGATGAAATACAGCCCGATTTGTGCGCCAGAGTCATTGAAAATTGGACTTCTCGTATGCGCGCCACCCAGCGAAGCCGAGGTGGACATTTGACCGATATTATTTTCCATACATAATGCCTTCGAATACTCTTTCAAACAAAAAATAAATTTCATTTATACCTCTCACACAACTTGCTTTATTTCATTTTAAAGATCGAGCGCGCTTATTGGCGGACCCTTTATATATATATATATATATATATATATATATATATATATATATATATATATATATATATATATATATATATATATATATATATATATATATATATATATATATATAAATATAATGAATTTGCAAATGTTCAGAAATTACACCTTTTTACTATGGAATTAAGAGTACATCAATACTAATCAATCAAACAATACTAATCCCATTCCTATTATATTTTTATGTATTGTCATCTGTTACGAGCGACCGATCGAAGCATTTTAAATTCATAGCATACGAACTACATAGTATAATATAATCAATACAAATTGAATACGCAATACCCGACATAAATGTCGTTATCTTCCTACCAATCAGAGATTATTATCGAAACTGCCCATTGGAATTATATTGAATCGCCCATAGGGATCTGAAGATGCAATAAACTATTCAGTCCTTATTTAAAAGAAATTCTAATAAATTAAGCTCAGATAAGTCCAGCTCATCAAAAACTTTAATTCGGAATATACATAAGCTGTTATAGGGGAGATAGGCGCACCAGCCAAGAAATATTATGTACTTATATACTCAAGTTCTTACAGACATTGTTGAAAATTAATCCTATAAAATTCACAATTTCTTTATAAGGAATAACTAAGCCTTGACAACTGCAGACTGCAGGCGCGAGGGTTTATCTTGGGACGGTATCAATAAAACGACTGATTATATTACTTAACGTTTAGGTCCCTTTTTTGGACCTTTTTCAAAAAGAGATTTTTTAAAAAATTTTATTTATGATATATTTGACATAGGCAAAAATGAAAGAAAAACAAAAAAACTATCATATTTGCCTATGTCAAATATGTCATAAATAAAATACTATTTTGAAAAAGACCCAAAAAAGGGACCAAAACGTTAAGTATATAAGAGTATATAAGAGTTAAGTAAATAAGAAAGTTATTTGGTGTTTATTTTATTATTATTGCCACACGTTTGTGCGACACTTGAAATAATATAGTTAATTTGTGTTTTTTTATAAAACTTTACGTTGGTGAGCTATTTGATAAAATATTGTTAATTTGAGAATTTATTTATATATTGTTATACGTTGGTGTGTTATTTGTGATACTAATGATGTTTTGTTTTTATATTTTTATTAATTTAATTTCGAATAAGGTTTTAGTTTTAATTTTTGGTATTATTTGAATTTAATATTTATGTGAAGTTATATATTTTTACGATATTATACCTACTTGTTTGCTCATTACTTGATCATAGCTTTATTTAGTTTCTTCATAGATTTAGTTTCTTTAGCTGCCTGCTCCATCACTATAGCATGCTTTTTTTCACAGAGATCGGTTCTTTAGGACAAAACAGCAGAAAATATGCATTCATAACAAAGACAATACATACAACTTACCCAAATTTAACAAATTTTGTTTATAACCTTTTATTAAATCAATTACCTTCAATTAGAAAATTATATACTATTATATATATATATATATATATATATATATATATATATATATATATATATATATATATATATATATATATATATATATATATATATATATATATCTATATATATATATATATATATATATATATATATATATATATATATATATATATATATATATATATATATATATATATTATGTGTGTCTATTTATCAGTTTTCAAAGATTTTATCTGTATTTGGAGCTCAATATTGGTAAGTACTTTACCAATATTGAGTATATATATCATATATACCAATATATATATATATATATATATATATATATATATATATATATATATATATATATATATATATATATATATATATATATATATATATATATATATATATATATATATATATACGTATTATTCATTGATATATAGTTTTTACTATGATTCAAGTACTTTTTAAAGTACTTAATACTTTTCTTTGTTTTTAAAATAACCATCTAAAATATAAAATATCTTAAAATATTTTAATTATTATAAATACTTAATATTATTGTTACATTACAATGATATTTGAATTTACATATTTCTCCATTTGTTTAAGGTATTATATTTTTGCATTGTGAGGTGGCCTTACATGTGACATAAGCCGTCATTTGATATTACCATTTGGACATATTTTTACTTTAAATAAATATTCTAATGGATAGGGCTGGAACCTTTGATGTAACTGTAACACTCGGAGTAGTTTCCACAAACACCAAAACACTTTCACTTCGCTCGACGCGCGTTTCGCCAACCAAGTTGGCATCATCCGGAGACGATTAAAACTCTAGTTTTAATCTCTCAGTTTTAATCGTTTAAACTCTTAAATTTCTTTTATCTTTATTAAAAAATCTAAATCTTTAAACTTTAATCGTTTAAACTCTCAGCTTTCAACTCAACTCAAAAGTTGAACTCAGCGTTCAACTTTTAATCGTCTCCGGATGATGCCAACATGGTTGGCGAAACACGCGTCGAGCGAAGTGAAAGTGTTTTGGTGTTTGTGGAAAATATTCTAACTTTATTTCCACTCACTTTGTTATAAATTTGTGATAATAACCACTCGCTTTGTAATAATAACCCAATAATCCACTCGCTTTGTAATAATAAAATCTTTCTTTAAAACTTTAGAGATATTTAACCTTGTTTCAAAAACCCATCAGGACATAAAACATAATTACAATAAATTCAATTTACGATTATTTCATAAAACACAATGTCCATTTCACAAAGAACGATGAAATTTTATAAGCATCAACTAGAAGTGCATTTATCCGTGCTTTCTGTTATAAATAGGTATACACTTATCCGGCGTAACTTCAGAGACGGAACGGTAATCTTTTAAATCCGTCCCACAGAGTACCGAGTTAATTTACGAACCGCAGTTGTAAATCCCATCTTAAGCGGCGTAATAAATAACTTTTTAATTCAATTTAGCTGCCGTTCGACACAAATAAAATAAATTTCTTGAATACAATACATAATCTATAATTCATATGGGCAAACAAAAACTAACATGTTCATGGCAGATCGCCTGTTACTATAAATTTATACCCGTTCCTTTTCACCCACCACCGACAGGAGGAGGTTACGAATACGCTGCTGAATACGATTTCGGGATAGAATTCCACCTGCCTTAAATTAAATATAACAACATATCTGCCGCCCAAATACATCCCTGGTTTTTTGTATTCATATTTTCAGATCACAGTTTTAGGGGCGACCGCAGCAAGTTAGTGTCAACGTCAACCATCATGAAATTGACCAAAGTTTATTGACCAAACATTTAGATTGGTCTAATTTTGTTTTTTTTGTTATTAGTTGCAATAATCGCTATTAATGTCTTTAATGTAATTATAATACCTATCTATTAATAAATTAGTAAATATTATAGAACAATATTTTAGCATACCTGGTACTTATGTGGGTAACATATTTATTTATTTAACAAATTCTAATTATTAAGTTCCCAGTACAACTTTGTTACATGTACTGCAGTGATTAGTTAAATAGAATGTTCTTTTTTATTGGAAATTAACGTTGGTGCAGTTTGGCAATTTCTGTTTGACAAACAGAAATTTAAAAAACTGGACGCATATATCACTAGAGATACAGGAGTTTTGAGCCCCTGGGAAATAACGCCTGTTGTATTCATTGCTGTGTTTCAACTTAATATGATACAATCATCAGCACATGTTTTGTCAGGCTTTCCCCTGGTACACCTTCTGAAAGTTAAACAGTTTCGCATTTACTCCAAATGCATTTATTTTAGTAGAATATCAATGTTATAGTTAATATCAAAAATATTCTCATTATCTAACGATATTTTATTTCGTAACAGTAAAGTTATTTCCATATAAAATATGAAAATAGGCACTGTTACTGTTTCACCTGCTTTACTGCTTTACTAAAAACAATACATGTTATAACATGTATATATAGATATTAGCATATTCATATTGTTACGTGTTTGAACCCTGTGCACAAACAGTGCTACTTTAACATGCGTAATAATATATTTCGATTTAATTTGATAGGCAATCGCCTGCCTATTTATTTTGAATCAGTTGCAATTGGCTTAAACCGTATTATAATAATTTACAATATATTTGTCCTGCACAACAAACAGATATCCGAGGTGAATCATATCAATGAATCAATGAGTGTTTCCTATTTGGCGACTTTTATGCCTAAACCCAAATAATTTTTCTAAAGTCTATACTAAAATTTACTAAGTCTTTAAAATTACTAAGTCTATACTAAAATTGATGAATTTTTCAACTCAAATACAGTATAGATACCGCATTAGGGTTGCGTCACGGGTTGTGGTAAGTGAATCCAAACACACTTCGGTGGCCATATGGCTCAGAGGAATTTATTTTTTATGCAGTTTTATGTCCAAGTGCAAAACTTGACTATTATAAGGCTTTACACATTCCATGTGTATCAATGTAAAAGCCTTTTGTTCAAATTGTGGTTAGTTTAATTGACAAATTCTGTTTCAATTACAAAATTTTCACTCAAGTGATAGTGTACAGTAAAGTACAAACCACAAATAAAGTCACACAAATAAAGTCACAAACCACATAAAACCACAAATAATGTCACATTTTATTACAGTGACACACAGATTATTACAGTTTCAGAATTGAAATTGTGTTTAAACTTTGGACTTAAGAGTTATAAGAGACGACGTCCGTTTCATGAGGCCCTTAATACTTTTTCGTACTTCCAGGACTGAAGTAATAACCTCACTCCCTTATGACAGGGACTAAAGTATCACTTTTTGTTCTTTTGTCCACTTAATATTGACGGAAATCACAGAAGTATCAAATAATAATAAAAAAACAGTAAACTAACAAGGCAATTTCAGTAGTTTTTCCATAGGAGGTGCCAACAGCTAACCAATATTTGTACACCAGAAATCCATTTTTTGGAAGAAATCTACGGAAATCTATCGAAATCCATGGAGATCCATAAATATTACGGCAATCCACGGATATCCACAGACATCCACGGATATCCATAGACATCCGTGGACATCCACAGATATCTCTGGATTAGATATCCACAGATATCCGACATCCAAATTTGAAAATTCAGACTCGAAACAGCACATATATATGCCGATCAATATTCTCAAAATGCAGCAACAAAAATTTTAATCTCAAATTTTTGTTGCTGCATTTTGAGAATATTGATCGGCATATATATGTGCTGTTTCGAGTCTGAATTTTCAAATTTGGATGTCGGGATTTGAGATGTAATCTCTAGTTATTTTTTGGGTTTTCTGAGAAACTATACACATAATTTTCATCAATTAGTGTCCTTTAATAAAATATATGGGTTATTATGCGGGATAAGTAGATTTTCTTAATCCATGAAATTAAAACATGTAAATCTTATTTTACATTTCGTCGAAAACATTTAACTCTATTCTAAAGAAAAAAATTTCGAGGAAAAATTCGAACCTGCTATTTTTTATGACAGAAATCGGGACATAAATCGTGCAGACAAGTTATTTATAAGACAGTTAATGAAATAAAAGGATTAATCGAATTTTAATTATAACAGTTTTATTATACATTCTCAAATACATACATATTATTAACCATATAAATTATTTTACTTATGTGGTATTAGGCCTATTTTTCTTTCATCAGTCTGTATGCATCATTAATTTGTTTCAACTGTAGATCGGTTAGTTGCAACGGAACTTTGCTAGTCCCTTTATCCCTAAAGGTACGTAAAAAAATCCCTAAAGTCCCTAAAGGCCCGTAAAAATAAACTCTCTCGAAACGGTGCGAATATCATCTGGGTTTGAACACAAGAATTGAAAGCACAAGAAACACATTGAAACACAAGAATATAAACTGAAACAGTTTATAGTTTTTTTCTTAAAAAATTCAGTGTATTTATTCATTTCTATTTCATTAACAATTTCTACGTTTAGGCTTAACTAAATACCACCGTTGCTCGTAGTAAATTGCGTAATATTTTCCACATTCTAGCTTAAGAGAACGTTTAATTTCAACATTCCGATTAAAAGTGGATGTTCCAGAAGTCGTGGAAGTTATATCTAATAGTAGGCTGCGTATTAGGATGATTTGAGGAATAATCCTGAGACCAATTTATATTTTCAGAGTTCCTGAGATAGTTGTATCAGAAATGGTCTCTGTGCCTGTGCTGTTGTATTTAACACTTAATTCATCGTCATCTGAGGATTCGGAACTAGATGTCGATTTTGGGTTTATTCTTTTCCGAATTAACGTGCGCAGTCTTTTCCTTGCGATATCCATACTCTTTGGTGAAATTTTTGTTTTCGGTTTACCACAGTGACTAGAGCTTTTTGGTTTGCTTGTAGAAAATCTGCGCAACCTATCAATCAGTACTCATTCTCTGTGTTGTTTCTTCTAATAGCCAGCACAATGAATATGTCTTGATGATTGCTGACTTTCCGCCTGGTATTGTTACTCGTACTAGTGATTCCTATTCGTAAACAATATCTCCCTCCTTTGGCATCAATTTAACTGTAAAATCTTTTAATAAAAGTTCCTGGTTGGTGCCTGCTACACATACATTGCACATATATCATTATGAATTTTGGGGCTGGGGATTAGCGAGGGGATCAGTGAGGTTATTGCTTTCGTGATGATCTTGTTCTTGCATTGGTAGTCACGTCTTTAAAATGTCACAGTCATCATCATCTTTTATTACACCTAAATTGTAATTAATACTATTTTCCTCCCTACTTTCCTATACTATTTTTCTCGCTAAAAAAACCTGGAAATAGTTTCGGAAATAGCCATTTTTATATTCCATAGTTTTAATTAAATTCTACCCGAGATACTACCATAGTCATTTAATTGTTATTTGATTTATATTTAATATATAATAAGCATTAGTTGGGCAAGTAAGTTCCTACGTATATATTCAAAATTGTAATGCTCGTTTCAATCAAAAGTATAATTACAAATGCTTTCTCTAATCAAGCTCTAAACTGTTACTTTGAGAATACTTAGAGAAAATAAGTATATCTCAATTACAATAAACATCGTCTACCCAGGGCGTAATTATCCTAACACCGGTGGTGCCTTCAACGTTTAATGTCCTAGTAGCCTGTTATTTAATTCGATTTTTTTTGACACTTACGATTTATTAATTTGACATCTATTAGGTATGTTCAGAATGATTTGATTTAAACATAGAGTAAAAATCGAAATTGTTTGTAAACGCATTGCATAGCAACGCATTTAATTTTTATTGACGGTAATATAAGTTATTTGTAATTCCTACTTTAGGTAGGATTTATTTCCATGGTTAAAAATTTATAATGCCCAAGGGCGTTATTACAAAGGACTAGTAGGATATTACAAATATTAAAAATCCTACTTTCATATACTTTGTCGAGCTTTAACA
Source organism: Tetropium fuscum (assembly GCA_964058915.1). Taxonomy (NCBI): domain Eukaryota; kingdom Metazoa; phylum Arthropoda; class Insecta; order Coleoptera; family Cerambycidae; genus Tetropium; species Tetropium fuscum. Next base: position 4,908 of record CAXKVY010018550.1, on the reverse strand, counting down.
CAAATGTTTTAATTGCGATATTGCGACGAAATGGGTGATGCTGATGAAAAACATTAACGAAGCCTTATAACGGTATATCATTATAACAAACATGCCGAAATGGCTCATTTGAAAAAAAGCTATACTATAAGATGTAGGTACTTGTACTTATTATTTTTATTATTACCTACTTTTTAAATGGTATTACCGAACGTATATATTACACCAATCCTGCACACATGTATTTGCAATTACAAAACGCTTTACATTTACTAAAATCACAGAACACTTTCACATACACCTACTTCAGTTTATTTAGTGTCGCCAGCGCCAACTAGAATCAACTAAAATTTCTAACCGTCCGAGCACTTGCGCGTGCGCATTTCTCACATATACATTAGTGGAAATCCATAGACACCCAAAAAAAAAACGGACATCCACACGAGTGTACACCAGAAATCCACCAGCTGTTTACCCTAGGCACCGCATTACATACTTATCTACTTGCTGCTCATAGTTTTTTCAATTTCGCTTCTTCACTCATAATGGAGCTCATGAAATTAACAAATGTTGAGCCCAGCTATGTATAATGTACCATTGTATCAATTTTTAATTTTCCCATTGTCACTTATTCTTTCACTATAAGGTCTAAGAATACGTTTGTACATACATATATACTACTATAAGTCTATATATTTAGCTGCGAGATGGATTCTGCCTGTAGTTAATTGTATGCAGCTGGCAGCAGTTGCGCTGAAACCATTGAAAAAGTTCATGCAAAATAAATGTAAATATTTACGTTTAATATCTTGCCTTAAATCGCAGGTTTATCTAAAACGGAGACGTGATTAAAGGTGTTATAGAGAAGACAAAAATTTAAATATTCAGGCAATTTGTAGTCCCGCTTAAACTATCTAATGACCCTTCCAGCGAGCGAAATTTTACAGGTTATTTGAAAGCATCCTAGTAATTTGCAATTAGTGAATCAGAATAAAACAATTAAATACGTTGATGTATGAAATAATGAGTTAATAACAATAGTTTATTAAAACACGGTAGGTTAGATAGTTCAAAGCGATTAAGATTGCATTATCTGTGAACTAACTGGTCGCCAATATGCACAGATGCCGGTATATTTTGATCACATAACCACAACATTTGTTTATCTTACGGAATTTGTTACCATTTATTTTGAGAAAAGTAATCAATAGCTCAACACGTCGTTGTTATAAGGAATGTATTCAACTAATCGATTACCCGTGCTGCGCACACCACAGATTTTTATAGTAATTGTAGGCTTTAATTTTTCAGGTAATCTCGTTTTCTGCCTTTATATGTGAAGCTTTTAAATGAAGCTAGTGTGGATCTGTGAGGTTAAAATAGGGAAACAATTATTAATGATACTGGTGCTATCAATGAAGAATATTAAATATATTTACCAAGAAAAGAAGACACGCGAGAATGACATGACAGACGAAATTCGAACTAAACAATGAGGAAATTATGCGGATAACTTAAAATAAAGGATAACTAAATAGCCTACTGGCTAAATAACTAATAGGTAATGGTAATTAGTACAATACGGCCTAGACGCTAAAACAATCAAAGCCCAGGTATTATTGAAGACTAGGGTTAGGTTTACCTTTACATAGCCGTATTTAAAAATTTTGTTGGGTCACATTCACGTTTTATATCCCAACATGTATTCCATGCGATTTAACCATTTGAGGATTATAATTGCAGATAAAAAATTTAAAATATGATCTTTAAGTCATATCAGTAAGTCATATCAGTAAGTATAGACCTGGAACATTATCCAGTTAAATATGAAACAAAAAGTAATCCGTGTTATAGCATGTATCATTCGATAAGACGAGAAACTATTTGAGACTTTTTTTCCGAGAAATAAAATAATAGAAAATAAAAAATACATATTTTATAATTTGTAATTAAAAAAGGTACTACCACCTGGTTATGCAGAAATGACGAAATGATTAATTCGTAATCAACTTCAAAGCTACAATTTAACTTTTTTGTTTCTATTTTTTTGTAAATGAAAAATAATTCATGATTTATTTTCATTTCTACAAACATTAAAACATTATATAACAACTAAATTTGCTCATTATACGTGGTTCTATTATACCATCACTAGGCATTAAAAGACACTGTACAATTGATATTTTATTACACTTAACCGAAAAAAGATCGGCGCGAAACTACTTTGTTTACGTCGGAACGGTACACTGGTGAGAAACTAGTTTACCTCTAGCTACGTTGCCACGTTTTTCCGAATACAGCTATCTCTGTATAAACGAAGCTATGTTTTTGATTTCACTATGTTGGGGGAGCTTTAAATATTAGTCCAACGATCCCAAAAGAACAACAGAATTACAAAGCGTTTGCTTCCCGTTTAAAAATAAGGTATCCTAAATAAATTGATGTTGCCATGTAACCCATATTTTGAGAGCAAAAATGCGAACTGAAACAAACTAGAACAAAAAAAATATTTTGCATGTCTATTATGCGTAGCTATATTTAAGATATTTGATTCTACATTTTTTAAATAAAATGTGAAAGGTAATAAAAATATACTTATTCTTTTATGGAAATATAATACTTGAATGCCGTCTTATATGGGGCATTCTTATAATAAATGTCTAAATAATTATTTATAGGGGATTGTAGACTTGTTAAATGTGGCTAATACCTATTATACTAATAATACGAGGTGGTTAATATAAGTGTATAGAATAAGAAACAAAATAGTTACAACTCTAGCGAGAAGCTAGAAAAAGCGCATTCATAAATTTTGAGAGATAAAAAAACTGAACATAAAATGACCTGTAATAACTTTAAAATTCAAATCTGATGCTGTACTATTACACACAATACCACAACAGAACACATTTAAAAACAAAATTAATACGATATGAACTTGTTTAGTGGCGTAAGCTTGGGTATTGGAAACCATGGCTTTGCATTTTCTCACAAAAAACCCATAAATATAAAAAGTAAATTTATATTCTATTGTTTCTAAAGTAGTTTGAACATATGTTTCCGAAATGCATTAACATATGTTTGGTCAGTGGGGAAATTTAAATTCACGTGGGTCGGTAGAAAATTCTTTCGTAAGTTTTTAGATAGGCACCTTGTTAGTTGCAACCGACGTGATTGATTGCAGGCATACTTTTGCCTGCCTTAAATATTAGAAGGTAATCTCATGTCCGCAATTTAAATTAAGATACATGTTACTGAAAATAAATCGGAAATATATCAGCTGGAATTCTTGGATATTTTAGGTGGTTTTCCTATAAAAGGAATACACGTAGGTGGGTATGGACATTGCATAACCAAAGTCAGAAAACTTGTTTGAAAAGGTACTCTTGTCCTACATAATATAGTAAATATATCACTAATAAATGTACCAGGTGGTATATCTGCTCTCTCTGCATAATTTTATATACATTATGTTATATGTAAAAAATTCTTCTTGTCTTGCTTTTCGCATAGAAGATTATTTTACTGATACCTACTATATGCCACCCTTCAATAAAAAATATTGAACATACATAGAAATCTATAGTGTATTCATATCCAATAGTCACCAGTTGCCAATGATGCATATTCCGAGGAGAGTGAATGCTAAATTTAATGTTAATTATATTACCAATGGTAGGGGTGTCAGACCCCAAAAAATATCGTGAATTAGGGCTTTGGATGGAACGCTGAAATAGGGCTTATATGCATGATCTTAACATATATAGTAAGGCATTAAAAAATTTACAATGAGCGAGATACGCGTCATGGTTTTTTATTGCTAAATAATTCTGAAAACGGTACTTTTTTCACTTTTATCTCAATAATGGAAAAATGATTTTAGAGAGAAAAGTTTTGAACCAAAGTTGTTTAGCGGGTTATTTTACGTAAGGATTACGCATTTAAAAAATTGCAAAAATTTATTCGCTGCGATATTTAGTATCAAAGTTAAAAAATGCGAAAGAATAAAACGATACGATATTATATACGATAAAATATAAAACTTTCTGAAATCGTTGCTCCACTATTATATAGAGTGGTTAACAAAATGCGCTGCGTCCGATTGAAAACTCTTAATATAGCGACCTATTGCAACCGCTCCCCAACCTGCCACAGCGTACGGATCTTGATGAATGCCTTGTAAATGTAATCATAGGATGGCCGTGGCTTGATAGAGGAAATAGACTTAATAGAGAATGACTTAATAGAGATTAAGCCAACAATTTGGCCAAACTCGCTGACAGATAGAACCATGATGACAACTAAACTTATCTTAACTAACTTATATTTTAGTGTCCTGTCAAACAATTTTCGAAAAAAAGTTGCATACCGACGTAACTGACGTAAAATTGGTAGCGATTTATTTAAAAATCGTTATCATTTAAAAGGAAGGAGTTGGCAACATGATTCATTAAACGAAATGTCACCAATAAGTCCGAAATTGCACCAGAGAATGTTTAATCATAATCTTAGACGTCAATCTTTCCACAGGGATTTTCAAATTTATTGTCAAAAAATATAAATTTGATTTAACCCGGCAAAACATAAGTTAAGCTTTAAGATAAAATTCGACAATAACTAAGACATTTATTTAAACCATAAAGCCAAATATTTGTCTAAAATCTGATGCGAAATGGTAATAAAAATATGAAAGTTAAACATGAAACAACAAACTTATAAAAAATTTAGGGGTCGCGGAATTTTTTGGATATATATATATATATATATATATATATATATATATATATATATATATATATATATATATATATATATATATATATATATATATATATATATATATATATATATATTTTGTGAAAAGTTATCTTATCTTAACTTAACGAATAAGAGGAAAGTTTTTTTTCTTTCCTCTTATTGGTCTATTTG
>CAXKVY010018549.1:0-80000 GCA_964058915.1 Tetropium fuscum | reverse complement strand
AACTTAAGTATAATGGGATAAATATTTTTGGAAAGCTAATTTGTTGTCCACTAGAAAAATCGCCGAGATGCTGGAACCAACGTTTTGAAGGTTTTCTTCTCAGATTAGGCTTCAGACTCAGTGAGGCTGACCCAAACTAATGATAAGAAGCTTCTTGTGGTTTTATATGTCGACAACCTAGATATTTTTCTCGCCGAGTTAAAATCAGAATTTAAGATAATTTCAAAAAAGGTGACAATTTTCTAGGACTTGAAATACAGCAGGATACAGACAAAATAATTCAGATAGCATATGCAAGGAAGATTCTTGAGAGATTTAACTTTTCTGATTGCAAACCAGTTTCGACACCGATGCTGAAAAGTCCTGAAATCTCTAAAACAGGGAAAGATGATAATGAAGAACGCAAGCTTCCATACAGGCAAGCAGTTGGTGCATTAATGAATTTAATGCTCGGTACTAGACTAGATGGGAATGATGAACTAGATGGGAATGATGTAAAGTAAAATGGACTGTGCCAGTATTTGAAATTTGGAGGTGGAGTTTGTAAATGATAGCAAATTTTAATTTTTTTTGTTTGCTATTACCAGGGGAAGGTGTTAAAGAAAATTTGCATTCTCTCAAAATATTAATCTTATAACCAACTAAATTGAGCTATCTTCATTGTCCTATTAATAGTTTTTTATCAAAGTAGTTGCTCTTAATATAATTATGTAAATGTCATAAATAACTTTGGTGTCATAGATTTTGTTCCTCATATATTCAAACTGTACAAGTAACCATCGTTTATAAATACAACGTGTATTCATTTCCTAAGAACGTCTTTGCTTTACCAACAACAGAAAATACAATAAAAACTACTACGAAAACTAAGAATGGTGATATAGGTATATTCAAAATACCAAGTGGATCTACGTGCCGCTATTTCCATGAAATTTATGAAATGTATATGAAATACTGTTCAAAATATCAGTCAAGTTAGACAATTTTATCGCCAAATATTTAATTTTACATCTTCCCTTAATTCGAGGCGACTATTTTTACGCTTTTATTGAGGCGAGTATTAATTTAACGACAAACAAATCTACTATTTCACCACATTATTACTTAAACTGATCTTGTAGAATATTAACTTTATTTTTCAACTATTGTATCCTGTTTAAAAATATAATGTGAAAAAAATATCTAACGTCGATTTATAGAAGCGAAAGTAAATAATTAAGAATTTAGGAAACACCAATATGGTATTACCAAAGTCGCAGTACTTGACCATTTAAGGAGAAAATAAAAACACTTGAACTGTCAATGTTTGGAAGATCGTTGAATTAATATTTGAATATAAATAGAAACAGATGGACAAATTTTCTAAGTGAAATTTAAGAAGAATGAAAGTTGTTAATTGTAAGTGTAAAAAATGACTCAATAATATTTACAAGTTTTAATGTCCGAATAATTAATCGCCCACCAAATTAAAAATAAAGACGAATGCAATGGTTGTTTACTGTCAGTATCAACACTTAATTAATTAATAAATACATTTAAATCAGAAAATTTAGCTTAATTCTTCTAACAGATTAAAGATAAATTATATAAAATTCCTTCCTTGATAATATTTTGATATTACCAAAAATATTTTTAAATAATGTTTTTATTAAAAATTTTGAACAAAGAACCTGTCCTTTCTTTGATTTTGGCCATCAATTTGATATAATAAATGTATATATATATATATATATATATATATATATATATATATATATATATATATATATATATATATATATATATATATATATATATATATATATTAGCTTTGAAATTATTTGCTATTCATATTTATTTTGTGAAAAGTAATCTTGGGTTTGTAGCATTTCATTACATAGAAATAAGCAAATAGACGAATAAGAAAGAAAACACACTTACCAGTGCTATGTCTGGACACGCATACGGAAATGAACCACTATACAAACGAAAACGAACCACTTAGAAGTTGTACAAGTTCTTTCACCTTTCTTGAGGATCTTCAGAGCAGTATACGATTTATTTCATTGATCATTCATGATGATCAATGAAATAAATCGTATACTGCTCTGAAGATCCTCAAGAAAGGTGAAAGAACTTGTACAACTTCTAAGTGGTTCGTTTTCGTTTGTATAGTGGTTCATTTCCGTATGCGTGTCCAGACATAGCACTGGTAAGTGTGTTTTCTTTCTTATTCGTCTATTTGCTTATTTCTATGTAATGAAATGCTACAAACCCAAAATTACTTTTCACAAAATATATATATATATATATATATATATATATATATATATATATATATATATATATATATATATATATATATATATATATATATATATATATATATATATATATATATATATATATATATACATATATAGGTACCTCAATTATTTAGGACACTTTTAAAATATATAATACATTTTTATTTACATATGTCGATAACTATTTCTATTAACAAATGCGTTAATGAAATTATGGATATGTGGAGTAAATATATAGTAATGTCTACTCCACATTTCCATAATTTCATTACATTATCATTCACTAATTAGTGTATGTCCAAAGAATGTAAATAATTATTTGAATAATCAATAATATTAGTTTATATTACTTACTTATAAACTTGATCTAATTTCTTATTTCTATCATATATCAGTTCGCGAACTTGAGAATTATCTAAGTTATAGAATATAATTATTGTAGTGTTCATTTTATAATTCTATAAATAGTATAAACACGAGTCTGTCTCATTAACATCTTAAATATAGCTTTTCATGTACTCTAATATGCATTATATTATGTGTCACATAATCATATAAATTGCTTGCTATGGCTATAAGGTTATAACCTTAGCAATTGCGTTATGCATTGGAAATTGTTTTGCAATATTCTAGATGGCTTATAATTATTAATATATACTTGCAAATAGCACTTCTTGATTATGCACGTTTAGATATGCATCTCGTTCATTTGAAGGGATATGATTTACTAAAAGAAACTGAACTAACATTTCAATTTGCAGAATGAGTAATAAATGGCTGTCAATAAACAATATGTGCTATATTACCGCAAAAGGGCTATTTTCATTTTCATAAAATGTATGATATATATATATGATATATAAAATAAATCTGTGCCCTTTTATAAATTATATTCATTAATATTATTGCAGTATTCCTAAAATAGCAGTGATAATGGTGAACAGTACCTACCATATATTTTGTACCACAACAATACAAGAAATAATAAATTTAATCGTGGGGACACCTAATTTTTCTAATCAAGTAAATAATATCAGTGAATTCAATATAACATCTTGTTTAAATTAGTCGGCAGAGTTACCTGTACTAACTACCCACTGCTACTTATTTTTCTATTAGAGTTTATATATTTTATAATTTTATTCCAAGATCAATTCACTTCACGCGTATCGCTTATGCGATGAGCTACCTGGACGATTTTAAATTACTTGATGCAAAATAATGTGTTTTGGATATTATTTTCAAATATATGGTAATAAGTACATTCTTAATGTCTTTACTTTAAAAAATTTAATAAATATTTTATCCATATTTTTCACCCATAATGGATAGGAACAAATAATAAGGATTAGGAAAATTATATGAATGGTCATTTTACAGTCCCTTAATCTAAATTGAATTCTAAAGTTAAGAATCGTACACGCAATTATTATGATATGAACGAAAATAGTCTAATGTTTTTTTTTATATTTTTTTGACCGATTAAGGGGTCAGGTAGTTGCTTTTCAATCAACATATATAGTAATATATACATATTTTACTATGGCTTAATCCGGTCTTATTTTTTAAATATTTTGATTGTAATAAACAAAGGAAAATATTTTGCCTATCTTTGTCGTTATTATAATACCAAAACGTAATAAATACTCATGCCATTTTCTAATTGCCATTTAACTTTTATGTATTTATTCATCCTTTTTTTTAATACTACAAAATGCTCTGTGGGTTAACCCCAGCCAATTTCGATTGTAACAATTTTATTTATTTATCGATTTTCACTCTATGGGCTTGTTAGGGATAGCATTGAGCCTAAATAATTAATTGTCAAAAATCAGCGTTATTTAAAAAAATTAAATGGCTGATGTAATAAAATTTATCTGCGAATGAAAACTACTGGAACTTGTGAAATGGCTAGTGAAACGGCAGTTTATGTTATCAAGACTAATGTTAGTCTTTTAAAATACTCGTATATTTAGATGCATAATTCACGATGGCGCGTTATTCAGTCTTACTTACAATAGAATCAATTTATTAGGCCAATAATATAAAATTATTGTTGTTTTTGGAGTCTGTGCCAGCAACGGTTAACTAACGTGTTTACTTATAATTGAATACAACTGCCTAAAGTGACACCACAATTACAAATATACCTAAATTCAAACTTCTAGTCGAATACAATTAGAGATGTATACCTACGCTACTTCGTTATACGTTTCTAAACCTTGGCTGGCACCGATTCCAAAAATAACAATAATTGTATATTAGTGGCCCAATAAATTGATTGTATTCTTGGTAAGAATGAATAACGTAATTATTTTTTACTTTTTAGTGCATTATTTTTTGAAGTAGTGCAGTATTGCTTTTTTGTTAAAAATATTTTTATACTTAAAACGTTATGAATAGTAATTTTATTTGACGATGTAATTTGCAAAACTCGCACGCTTTGCCCGCTAGTTTTGGCAAATATTACATTCGTCTTTTCATAACTGGTTAAGTAAATAACTATTATTGACATATGAAATATCAAATTGAAGTGTCGTATTATGGAATATTATGAAATGTCATTATTTTGATATCCAGAAATTTTTTAAAATTTAAAAAAAATATTATATATTCCTACCATAATACCTATATGCAAGTTTAAATTAAGCATAAGACATAATATATTTCCTACAAAACCAAATAATTTCAAGGATAACAAATATCTGTTAAGTACCGTCACAATTTTTTTCTAGCATTACAACGATTTATAAAAGTGCATTGTCAAAATTATGTACGACTGATAGTTAAAATTATTCAATTCAACCTTCGTTAGATAACCTATGAATGTAAAAGTATATTTAGGTAATTTGTTATAGTTCATAATTACAGATAAATTCTGATTTAGACAAGCAAAATAAAAGTGCAACTGTCCAGGCGATATTGCACAGTATTTAGATTCCTTAGATAGATAGAGTGCACGAAACTGATCCAGTGAAAGTCAAGTGAATATGTATTCGAATTGGATAATAGTGCGCCACGCCCTGCATCATAGGTGTATCGTCAAAAACATAATTTTAGTACCTGCAGCTATTATGAAGATAATAAATATTAAGCAGCAACTAGAGAAAAACTTGAGATAAGATTAAATTTGATCTTAAAAATTAACTAGCGAAATATTTATGAATACATGTTTACATATTATATATATACCATATTCATATAACTTAATCTTGGAAGGATCTTTGGGATTTTGTAAAACTTTTACCCAATAATCTAATAGTGTCATAATCAATAGATGATATTAGTTGTTGTTTCTTGTCTGTTGTGTCTGGATCTTCAGAGCAGTATACGATTTATTTCATTGATCATTTATAATAATATAAATTCATAATAAATCGTATACTGCTCTGAAGATCCTCAAGAAAGGTGAAAAAACTTGTACAACTTCTAAGTGGTTCGTTTTCGTGTGTATAGTGATTCATTTCCGTATGTGTGTCCAGATATAGCACTGGTAAGTGTGTTTTCCTTCTTATTCGTCTATTTGCTTATTTCTATGTAATGAAATGCTACAAACCCAAGATTACTTTTCACAAAATAAATATGAATAGCAAAGAATTTCAAAGCTAATATATATATATATATATATATATATATATATATATATATATATATATATATATATATATATATATATATATATATATATATATATATATATATATATATATATATATATATATATATATAATTACATTCGAAAAAGTATATAGAACGAAGGTTGTAGAGAATTTCAAGAGCGTTCATTTCATTTAAACAATCTTCCCTACGACACACCATTTTCGACGTATAAGCAACATTTTCGACAGATATAAAAAACCAAAAGTGGACCCTCTTTGTGTCCCCCCCCATTTGGCTTACCTCCTAGACGTCAGGACTTTTAGTATGTTCACTCCCTAAGCAACCTGAACAAGTTTCTGAGGGATTCGCTTAGGTCCCTACTCCCGCACTCTACACCTCTCTTATTGACTGGACTATTCATATAAAATGCTAGTTTTATTAACTTTTATTAACCTAAAATGTTTGAACGTTTGTACATCATACAGGTTAATGATGTTATATTTTTGATGGGTATATAAGGGTTTTGTACATATAAGTTTCTCTCCTACATTCTTATATAGCAGCGTCATTATTTCAAAATTATTTGTGATTTAAAATTTATATAGATATTGAATAAATATTTTTATTTTTCTACTTCTATAAACTTTTTCTATAAACACTTCGTGTAAAATATAAGTATTTAAATGTTCAGGGTTAAAATATGGTATATATACCTAATAAAAATATATTATTCATATGTATTGAGGTAACTATTGTATCTTTTTAGCTACACATATATATTTATTTTTTTTGCATATTTTTTTTTATTATCCAAACTGTAACACGATTCCAAATAAAACAGAGGGTCTGATTGAATGAACATAAAATACAAGTACCTTGATACAAAAAGTATGCATCCAAAAGTATTATTATGCATCCATTTTTTTCATATTTATGTAAATATGGAAAATATTCTATTCTATATTTTCAAAAATTTCAAGAGAAATATATCAAATAGCAATAAGTCATTTGTGAATATTAAACAATTGACATAAAGTAATAATTAGCTGATAATGCCATTACCGATATAAAAGTGTGGAAAATTATGTTCATTAAAGAAGAAAATGATACGACGAAGAGAGTGAGATTCATGTATTCTCATCAAGATTGAGAAAAGATCTGGAGAATAATTTTCTAATTTATCGAAGATTATTTATTTATAGTATCAAAAGATATTTTCTATATAATACTTTCCATGCATTTTCTTTGATTTTCTTATTGATACTAAATATTTTTTTTACATTTTACCAATTTTAAGATTTGAAAGACATTTATTATATTTATTTATTTTGTCAAAAATTTGAGATCTGCAGCACGCGGGAATTGTATCTGCAATTCCCGAGACACTGATTTTGAGGCGATAACAATACCACTGCGCCATATGATAACAGTTTATTGACTTAAATGATATAAATGTCAAATATAAAATACTGAAAAATTATTTGCTATTTATTTAAAAATTTGTATGTTTAAAAGAGGCTTATAATGAACAATAGTTATAACATCATATAATATAATGCCAATAGTGAAATATTTGGCTTGATTTAGAATGATGTTAATCCACTTGACGTCTGGCTTAAGAAAGTAAATTTTCCGCTTAGTTTCCCTTCTCAAAATAAGTTTCTTATAATGTTATATATTAATATGTACCTACTGATGTGGGGAAGTTTTAAGAATGGCTATAGTCTTATTGGTATTCCTCAAATATTGAAAATATCCTAGTCTCATGGCTAAATGTATTTACGTTTTGTAGCATGTTATAATGCAATTAACACGTAATATTTCATATAAATACATACAAAGAAGTAGATGTTTTGTACCAGCATGTCTGCAGACGGCATCATGATAAAACCAACGATAAAGACGATGTCAAACTATATCAACAAGTGGCAACTATTTCCATAATTAATCGTGTCTTGAACAACTATTATTTATACGATTCCTTTTCAAATTATGTTAACAAATTTAAACATCTACGTAATGTATCGTATTAGTTTTAATCTTCTACTTACCCTTGTATCTAAAAGAATTTCCCGCTACATTTATGTTTTAATTTAATATACGTTAATATGTATTTTTTAGGTGTGCTAATTTTTTGTTTTGATTACATTATTGTTGGGAATTTTATCCTTTTCATTGGTAAGGAGTGCTTCCCGTGTTAGATTGCAGTTTATTTAGTATCATGATCTTGGCAGGGATATAGAAGTTAATTCCTTACTTTTTAAGGAACGCCACTGCTTTGTAGTGTAGGTAACTAACCGCAAGTTAATTTCAAGACTAACTATAAATAATTACTCTATATTATACAATCTATACACATCAACACCAACAGCATGTCAATTAAAAATCTACCAGAGGAACAGGTTCTATTATTAAATAAGAGCTCTGTTGTGTTTAACTTTACGTTTGTAATGTTTAATTTTATTACTCAAATTGGAGCAGAAACATGTATTATCGCTATACTGCGCTTTAATAACATCGGATTTATTAACACCGTCACATAATACGTAAATAGCAGCAATCGAATGCATTATTTGTACATATTTTGAATGCCAATTATTCAAGTTCTATTGATCAGATTATAAATATTAAATCAATTAGGTGGTTAAAAAAGTTTACGTTTTTCACAATTAAATACCAGAATTTGTCTTTAACTTTCACAAATGCAATAAATGGGTTGATAATAGGTTACTAGATAATATAAAAGAACTAATAATAGCTTTTCGTATAATGCAGCGTAAAATAAAGTTTTCTTTTGACAAACGCTCCGTGGATAAAGCAGAGATTGTCACATAAAATCCTTATGTCACCATGGCCTCACCCGCGAGGTCTCTATCATTTTTGAAGTTCGCTATTTGTTGTTTTCCAGATAATGTCTTTTTTTTCTTTCAGTCAGATGCATTTAAAGGATGCTAAAAATTCCATAAATTTAATCTAATATACAGGATATTTTGCAAGGCGATGCAGACCTGGAACAGGTGTTTTTTTATATTGTCACTTTTGTGTATTTTAAAAATTATCCATTTTTCATCATTTATGTAAGTTATTACACAATAAATAAAACTTTTGTTATTATTAAATATTCTTTTCTTTATCCGAAATACATGAATTATCAACACAAAAAATACATATGATTCTATGACCTATAAAAAAGTAAAATATTTTATAAAATAACTATAATTAAAAGTAAATTTTCTGCTTAAAAAATTTGTAAAAAATTTGATTAAAATACTATAATTGTTTTTAAAACCTCTATGTTATCCTCCTTAAGTGGCAAGATCATACATACCATTAAGTTTTACCAGTCACTAAGCAAAGTCTCAGGACTATATCAACGTTGAAGGTCCAACAAAAAAAAATTGGATTAAAATAAAATCGCAAATAACATTTAATTTTCATAAACATGGTCCAAAAGTTGAAGAAAACTGTGCCACTCTCCTATTTTTTCACACGTTTTCCTCATTATCGGCAACCAATATTAAATATATGAATATTGTGGAGAATTAAATTCTCTACAAATTTGTGACTCACCTTTTTTGTCGAGAAATGCAAAATATGCGTGCATATCGACAAAAACACAAAATCCAAAATGGTGGACCTTTCCCATAATTAATTAATGAGCAAGAATATGATTTCTTCATCTACTGCTAAAGGGACATTTAACTGCGTGAAAAGTTTTAACCCTGCCCTTTTTTTTGTTTAATGAAGTCTAAAATGATTTGGCTAAATGTTGATAATTATAACACAGAAACATATTAGATCAGTACATTCACTTATTTTAGCTGTTTCAGCAGATGTGTTATCACAATGAGTTTCATTAAATTTGTTATATGGCATGTATGAGAGGAGGAAATTATTAATCATGTAAAAATATTTAAAAACTGACATTTTTATACTTATAATCAAGTAGGTAGGTCTTATCGTATACAAATTCACATATTTTTGCAGCAATGGTCTTATGTAGGTTAACCCATTGTATTGAAATGCTGCAGATAATATCTTACCTATAATAATTGATAATTAGCAGTAAACAAAATGTTGTTTATTATTAAACCTATAGTTAGAAAACTCCACGATATATTATCTTTAATGTCATGGCTGATGCCTCAAACTGGCCAGGGCAGGCTTTCAGATGGGATTATAAATATGTTTCCACCTGAAGAATATCAAGGACATCATTAAGGACATTTTTTGCCTAAATATTTCTCCTTGTTGTCATGAGTAGAAATTTACGGTAATACAAACTTCTTCTTTCTACTTCAGCAACAGTCCCATGTTGCCTCTTGAGTGTGCAACTAGTGCTTCCACTGTAAACATTACCAACTGGACTGGATGCTAGACAAAACAACTTCAACTATCAAATTGCATCACAACAACATGTATTTGTTTCTTAATATTGCTGATTTTGAAGTTTTCCGCTCAAAATGGAAACCGGCGACAAGTAGACAACACCAAAATATTGGGTAATCTCAAATAAATTGGCACCGGCGCGGCGGAGATATAGGTATCTGATCTGTCTAATATAGTAAAAATTAGGTATTTTTTGGTCTGATGCATTGTAAATTTACACATTTTTTGTTATATAAGAAATCAAATGCTTTGACACAATTTGTTCTTAAGAAACTGATTAATTTACATTACAATTTTAAAAATAAAAAAATAGTATTTGTTCTTGAAAATATTCAATTTCTAGCTAAAAACTTATGAAGGATATTCTGAGAATGTGCTTCTGTTACATAAGAAGACGTTCAAAAAATATCCGTAGGAGCCCAATGAGTACATTCAGGGAATATATGAGTATAATTATTATTTTATGCTGAATAGGATATGCACGTAATATATGTCCTAGATATTATCTGTATACACTGATATCAGGCATCATCTTTCGCTATCTGGCAGTGCAAAAAAATGCTTTGCAAAAATTAAAAATGTTCACCAGATTCATATCCTACCATATCTAATTACAAATATCTACCCAGACTTAATTTTACCTGCCTTCGTCATTTTCATTCGACAATTTGAAGTAATAATACTTTTTTATGAGAAAGGACAACATGATTAATGGAGAATATTGAATATTATGAAGAATATATTTTTTATACCAGTGCAGTCAATATTACAGTAAATAGTGTCATCTATAGTCTGTCTATAAAAAATAAAGTGTTTTAAAATACAAGCCATAGGCATTTATCATTTCCATAAAGCAAAGATGATTTTTCTATCATTATTTGGTAGGTATTAATTTGTAAAGTATTTTTGATGATAATTTTATTTTTTGGAAGAACCTTGTTATGGGTTTGCAGTTTAATTTGATAAACAAATTATTTGTTGCCGTTTTCTTTTTTTCCTATGTCTACCAATAATTATTCTTGGCATCACACATGCGTGACAATACATTTTTTTTATATATAGGTAGCACCAATATGAACCATTTTGGTTAATGACAAATATAAGCCAAGGAATAGTAATGTATACATTACGGTATTACCGATTTATAGATTTATTACAAAAGGGTGTTACAGATGTATTAGAAAAATCTCTTGGGAGGATCTCCACGTTTCATTTGTTAGAGAAAAAAAGCCCTAAAGAAATATTATTTCAAAAGTAGGTACGTATTATTTTCCAGGTATATACAATATCTATACAATACCTTAAAAACTATTGTAACGCAGTGGGAAATTTAGACAGCTACGATATCTTGCAGTATAGTTTAGATTTTAAGCAAATATTAATCGCAGAAATTCATTTCTTTTTCATAGAAGTATTATTATAGAATTATATTATAGAATTATATATATAGAATTATATTATAGAAGTATATATTATAGTCCGAACTCAATTCGGTTTATCTTAGACCTCGAAAGCCAACCGATATGAAAACTAGTAAATTACAAAGAATGCATAGTCATTAAAAGTATCTTGTCCATGTATACGTTGAAGCCATGAGAAGATCCATAATCGCTAACACCGATAAACGTAGATAACCGCGCCGAAGTTCTCCTTCTACGATACGCTTGAAGTAGGAGCCACCGCATCGGATGGATCCAGGCTAAAAGGACGCGAATAATTAATCAGTTTAAATTATAGTAAATATAGTACTAACGTAGAAGGAAATCTGACATATCAATAACGAAACTGTCATGGCGTCATAAGTTATTAATGCTTCCCAAACAAAAGATGGCGTAGTTGATGCCAACTCTGTTATTTTGGGTTAGTTGACAATGCAGATTGCACTTTGGTTCGCCTTTGACGTTTAATGCATAGATTAAGGAGTACTAGGAGTAGTTTAACATTTCTGTAAATTGTAAAGCCTTGTATTAATTATGTTTATAATTATTTTGGGTTTAAGAGTTCTAATTTGTGTATTGTTTGTATCTACGCGTTAGAATGGGTCTAGTTAGAATGGGTTGTGTAGTTCCTAACTGTGTGCTAGATAAATGGGAACCTGATTTGTTATCCAAAAGGAAAAGTCTGTGACTCAAAAATTCACTCGAAATTCTCTGGCAGCTGGACTACAGGTCTGGAAAATGGGTTGGAAAATAATGTGGTCATAGAAGTACTAGGTAATAACATGAAATTTTAAGAAATTACAGGATAAAGCTAGTCTGAGAATCGAGTGTATATTATTATGTCGCAGGCACGAGATTATTTTAGTCGAATCGTTTTTGTCTAGGCAAATACTATCTTCCTGGATATGTGGATTTTTTAAAATGCTAAACGGCGGAGGATGGCATTTGCCTAAATATTTTTAGACAAATGGAAATAAAATTATGTCTTTTAATTTATAATTACACTATAGTTTAGTTAGTGAACATTTATTTGTTAATACAAATTATACCCAACCTAACCTAGCCTAGCCTAACCTAACATATCCTAACCTAATCTCAAAGCAACACATTAGAAGATAAAAAATTGATTGTAATTTATTTATTTACCTTATAACGATTACGAATTAAACTATATATAAAGAAAATCAAAAACCATTAGGTAACAATGAAAAAAATATATATTTACTTATATGAATATAAATTTGAAAACAATCTACAACAAAACACATTACACATTAGCTAGTATAATACATTCATGCAATGTCAGAAGTCATTTGCCTAACAATGATTTGCCTAACAAGGAAACGCCATTTCCCTATGTAAACGACACTAAAATAGAAATTGGTTAATGAAGTCATATTCCCATGCAGATAACATTTGCTTAGACTAGAGCCACTTGCCTAAAATAACCATATGCCTGCGATATATTAGTACCAATATTAAGTTGGCTGCATTTTATGATCACTGGCTTATAATAATTTCTGTTATCTCTATACTTAGATGATTCAATCCTCAATCAATTTCAAAAATATGTAAATAAAATAACATAATATAACACTACAGCAATGCCTACATTTCAATGCTGAATAACGCTGAATCTTCCTCACTCTTCAGTCTTCCCCACTGTACCTATGTTCTTTATGTAAAATATTATGTGCATGATAATGCATTATTTATGGACGAGCTTGATTAGCCCACATTATTCACATGGACTATTTAATTGTACTGCTTCAATAATGGATGTAGTTGATTGGAATATATGAAGTAATAACTATTTAATTCAGAATAAGTGCATAATGCTTGAACTCTTAAGCAACAATAGCTATTAGTTATTTAATATCATCAATTATTCCTGCAAATTATCACTTATTTAAATGTGTTTCTAAAGTCCCAAACATGTACTTATGAAATAAATTAACGCATCACCAGAAATGAATTAACGATATTAAATATTTGATGACCCATTTAATGGATTTATTGACGCTTCAGGGTAGTTTCTGTGGGATATTGATATTCAACTGATTGCTAGTCCCGATTTATTTTGTTTAAATACTGGGGGCTATTTCGAGAGTGATTTTTTTCCAAGACTTTGATAACACCCTGTAGAGTACACAAACATCATCAGCACATCCAAACTGTAATCACGCTATAATGTCATATGTTCTTAAAATGCCATTTTCTGATTCACATTCCTATCTCTATTATTAAAGGAAATACGCATTCTTAAACTCTGCCAGATGTCCAAAAAATATTGCACATAAAACTGAAATTAAGTTAAACTTACATATAAAAAATAAAACTAACGGCTTGAATAAAAGGACCAAACAAAATATCAAAAGGGCTAATATTTAGTGCTTCCTCTTGCTCGAATAACTGACATCGATGACTAATTTGACCTTGGTCAAAGTTTTTCCATGTTTCTTGCAACATTGTCGAAGCTCTTGTTGATTTTGTAAAGGAGGAAATTCAGATGGAATTCAGATCATGCTTACTACCTAGTCATCGCATTATGGAGATATTAAAACATCGTTAAGATATTGCTGATTAATTCAGGTAGTATGCAGCCCTAGCATTATCATGCATTAAAATGAAACTATCTCCACCAATTACATGACGTTCTAATACATGATTTCTCCTGACCAACTTCTTACATGCCACTGAGGTAATATCTATCATTGCCATGTATATAAAATCTAGTCTCGTCATACTGAACATAATATTAACCCAATCAACTTTTGAGTAGTTAACATGTTTTTAAGCAAATGTTAATCTGACTGCGACGTACTGCGGATATTTTTGAACATGTTGCAGGTGTCCGAGGAACTAAATTAAAACAGTGTAATCGATTTATTATAGTAACGCAGCTTACACGAAATTGTGTGTCTCTTCAAGTGTATTGTGTAGTCTTGGAGCCCTAATAAAGCATACTCTTGACGTTTGCAGCAACATAAAACGATCCTCGGCAGCTTTTGTAGCTATGAGCGACACCACTGCAAGACTGATACCGTCGCGTCGGTTGATTGATATCAATGCTCTGAGCGATGTAATACTGAGACCTACCATCTTACTATACGCACACATTTCACATTGTGTTGCCCACGCCTGCTGGCATAATGTCAATAAAAATCAAAGAATGAGAATGGTATGTTTCCAATTTTGCAATGTATTATGCAAAAAATGATCAATAAAATATTACTTTATTATAGAAATGTGTGTCTAATAATAGAGATATCTTGAATAATAGAGATAAGGTGAATCGAAAGAGAACATTATAAGAACAAGATAAGGCTACAGTGTGAGTATTGCTTGGATTTACCTATCAGGTTGGTGTACTACACCGAGTGTTATTAAAAACTTAGAAAATACCACATTCAACATAACACCCAACGTAACACCCAGTACCTACTTAAAAGTTAAAATCAAAAATAAAACGTGACTAACAATCATTACAAGCCCTCTTCTGAGTGTCACGAATGATGCACACTTTCCTGTATTTTCCGCGGGGGTGGGGGTTCGGTGTTATGTTGAATAATAGTGAGAATGTAGAATGAAAAATGTAGAAAATTAAATTAATAATTAATTAAATTATTTTTATATGTACTCCAAAGAAATTATCCAGTAGGTAATGAAATAATTTATTTTAATAAAGGCATTTTAAATGAACAAAATGAATGGTAAACTAAACAAACAAAATAATATTTAATTATTATTTGATCCATTGCTGGCAATTACAGCTTCTAGATATCTTAACATAGAAAGAACCAACGTCCGACAGTAATCTATATCAATGTTTTCCCAAGGGTGCTCTATAGCCTCCAATAGTTCTTCCCTATTGTGACGGCGAAAATTTCTTATCTCTTTCAGCATTGTCTCCGAACATTCTCAAGTGGGTTTAGATCTGGGATTCTGGATGGTCAAGACAAAATTTCAATATTGCCATCTTATAACCAGTCACGTACTACTCTGCACGTATGAATTGGGCAATTACCCAGCAGAACAAATTTAAATTATTTGTGTAAAAATTAAAACAATTTGTTGGAGCGTAAAGTTTTCCAAATAAAATTGCTGTACTGACAGCAATATAATGTTTTGCAACAAGTCTCTGTAATGCTCGCCATTGACTTCCTAACAGGCTTGTGAACCCCCAGCGCTAATCCAAGCCCACATATTAACGGAAAAGCGACCGCTACCATTTACCGTCTTATTATATTTATTTCTTCAAACAGTTATTTTCGTGGTCTATATACTCGAAGAAGTCCATCATGGTATGATTAGAATACCTTATCTTCACACAAAGTAACATTCTAGGAGAAGTTGTCCCTATCAATAAAACTGTAGGCAAAGAGCAGATTTTCCTTCTTGTGGCGGTCAGAGAGACCAAGCCTCTTTGCAGCTGAATAATTACTTATATCACTTTCTTTAATTCGCCGCCTAGCCGTTCACACTGAGGCCGAAAATAGAGTCTCGTGGAAAGCTGTTACAGCCGAATCAAAGGGATTTCTTTTTAGCCAGTTCACCATGTCTTCATCTTGAGCCACCTTGCTTCTCTTATCAGCTCCTCCACTATGATTACAGGATGACAGGCTAAATATTCGCCTTGCGATAGGCCATGAAGATAGGATGATGAGCTAAATCTTATTTGCAATATGAGGATGCATGTTTTGCTAATATAAAAAGTTCGGCAATACGGCTTAGCGACCATACATTATTTAAATCTTCTACAGCGCATGCTCTTTCCGCTTCCATAAGCTTTACCATCGTTACCGTTAGTCAAATGATGCGTATAAATTGAATAGAAGTCACGTCACTTTTGGAATTGTCAAATTATTTTAAGCCGTACTTACACTAGGAGAAAAACTTTGATCTGCTAGTAGGCAAAAAAAGTAGGATGTCTTATAACCTATTTTTGCTAAAATTTAGTATATCTAACTTTATTTTTTGAGACATTGTTAGGAAAAACATTTGCCCTCTTTTTTTGCTCACGAAAATATTTTAGTCATTATTAATATTGTTACACCACTGAGTCACAACTGTTTACAGTGAAAAATTACTACTGAACACTTTTAATTACTGGTTACTAGGTCTCTAAGAGCATTCAAACTAAACTGACTGATGTCGTGATCGGCTGGGCCTTATATACTATTTTCAATGTCCTGGAAAGTTCTAGAAGCTTCTCGAATATTCCATCCCATTCTATATTATTCTCAGTTATTCCATCTCATTCTAGATTGTATACAAGACATCTCGAAGAGTTCTACAGGGGGTAGTCCACATATTCACATACCGCAACTATTCTAAATGGGGGCAGGGGTGTATCTTGGTTATTTGAAGTCCTAGAGGGTTGAGACTTCGCCCTTGGAGGGTTGCATTTGGCACCCCCAGATCCGATGTTGCCACATCGTCGGGTGCGGTGTTGCCAGATTGTGCAGTTTTTCCCTAGATCTAGGGAATTTTCAATATATATCGTGCACAATCACTTCTGACGATTCCGTAACAATATCAACGACCGCCCGAATGACGGTAATGAAATTTAAAGGACAATGCTTCTATGATTTGAACATTTAAAGGTGTATGCTACTATGAGATATGCCGCTACTTCGAAAGATAGAAAATTGAATTAAAATCGAATCTTTCGGTAGGTTCTAATATAAAATTATACCTTGGTATATAGTTAATTACTAAATTAATTACGTGTGACTTATTACTGTGTTTCTACCATTTTTCGTCGTTAGGAAATCGCTATCGATGGGAAGTAAAATGTAATGCTAGATAATTATGTTAAAATATGTATTTATAATTCAAGACAATTATTAAAAAAAAATATTTTTACATTATTTACGAAATAGTCTATCTAAGTTATTGACAAAAAATTTTATTCATTCACGAATATAATGGTATTTTACAGAGCTCTTAGAAGCAGCCTACGTTGGTGAATAAATTGTTTATATTTAGAAACGGAAATTCGTTTCATTCGCTAATTCGTTATAACACTAACTAGATATATATTACTGAAACAGCTAATCAGTAAATAACAACCAAATATATTCTCAGAGATGGTTACATGTTATTTCCAGTTATTAACAGCAATACAATGAAAAACAATTTATTGATGCATTAGAATGAAAAATTTAAATTGCAGCACAATGGAAAGTTACATAAGAGATACACTGATGGAATGCAATGTAGGTAACCTGGGTTGGCATAAGTCGGGTCATTATAACTACGTGTGTCCACCTAAATGACACACCCAAGCAAATGAGAGTGAAAAACTGCACATAATCCCATTTCTACATAGGACCCGTATAGTGAAAATTGTGATTCAAGTGTGACCTTGCTACCATTTTCAACTTTCAATCGCCGTTAATTTTTATCCTGAAAACTGCGAGCTTAGCTAATGTGATTTTTTTAAACCTATGGTAGGTAGTGAACGTTTGGCACATGGGGTAGGTAGTTTGTATAAAAGATCCGAAAGGCTCATTCGAGGTACAGTACAGTTTGAGACTTAGTTGCAGTACAGTGTAATAGAATAATGTATAGTAAGGTATGACACCTGGTACAAGAGTATACCTATTATTAAATATTTCGTTAATGATATATTCGACATAAATAATAGGTGATAATAGACTTTGATTTAAACAAAACATATACTCGGATACCTAACAATATTGTTTAATGAATTTGAGAGATAAATGTTACAGAGAAGTGAGAGTTTTGAAAAAAAGAATTAATATAAATATACAGAAAAAGAAAGATTCTTTAACTATAGTACCATTTTTAAATTTTAATATTATTTTATTATTAAATTAGACGCATTTACGATTTAAATTGTTAGAAACAGGGTCGCCGGTACGACTAAATATATGTGTTACTATAACCAACACTGTGTTAAAATATATGTATAGCAAATATTGTTACAATTTTATGGAGCTTGGAATATGAGGATATTTGATATATGTTTTTACTAAATTAGAGGAAAAATTATGTTGTTTATGATTAACGCAAATTTTATTGATTTTATTAAATTCAGATGTAATCTTTCTGAATATACTATTTGTTGAAAAATTCATTATTGTTCCATTTGATTATTATTGTTTTCAACAACCATTGTTCCAATACCTTTTGATATTAGAATTTTGTATAAAGTATTGGAAATAGATTAATTAAATTGTCTTTCCTAAAATAAATAATATATTATTTTAATATTACTATTAATTAATACACAGAAAAGTATTCTCATTATTTTGATAAAATATAGAATTTCATTGCAAAAAGACGAGTTAAATTTAGAAATATTTATAATATAAATGCATTAAATTATT
Source organism: Tetropium fuscum (assembly GCA_964058915.1). Lineage (NCBI taxonomy): Eukaryota > Metazoa > Arthropoda > Insecta > Coleoptera > Cerambycidae > Tetropium > Tetropium fuscum. The sequence continues at coordinate 60,929 of CAXKVY010018549.1, read as the reverse complement.
AATAAAATCAAAACTTTTTAAAAATTTACTGTCGGGTTAAGTAATATTAGGTGTCTGAAAACCTAATATTTTAATGCACACTAATAATATAATATAATAAGATATATTCCTAAATTTAACTGTAGGTGAATTATAATTGAATGTTATTATGCATTTAGGTGCAAGCGACCTTTATCATTAATACTAATTGTAATATAATTTAAATAATATATTCGTAGTTATTTTACATTATGTTATTTTATTTTTGTATGCAATAATAAGATAATAAATAATAAAATAATTTTGTGATCACAATATTCATATTATGCTATTAATAGAAAATGGGTACCTATTAATATTCATATATTTTAGCTATATTATATTATTCTATGAACAAGAAAGTATAAAATGATTTATTGGCAAGATAGCTAAGTATTGCGTGAAAATAAATTTTAAGCCACAATTAAAATGATTTGTAGAAATATCGATAAAATCAAAAAAAAAATTCCTAAAAGGGATTTCCTAAAATTTTTATTCAAGTGTAATTTTTAATATAAATGTATTCGCCCCTTACAGTGTCAAATATGTTGTTTTAAATTTCATTTATGTAACGTGTTTATCAGTTTATAGCAAGGTTTAACACGCGGTAGATTTTCAAAAAATTTTTGTCGATTAATTTATTATTATCATATTAAAAAAATACTTACTCTTGATTAAAATATTTTTGTGATATATTTCCACCTATAGATACCAGTGTCAATTGTGTCTGCAAACTTTTTGCACAATAAAATGATTGTGAAGATTTTTGGCAACAAAGGTTAGGCACATTCTGCAATCGAAATATTTATACAAGAAAGGGCATTAGTAACCTTGCTGTAAGTAGAATTTGGTTCTACATAATTTATTTTATCCAAAATTACGGATGTTATTGTGACCTGAAAAATGATGACTCTAATGAATACATTATAAATAATCTAAGCTAATAACTGATTCATCTGCTCAGTGAATAGAGCTAGAATGGTACTTAGAAAAAACAATTGGCGATAGCAGTGATATCAAGTCAAAAAGCTATATGTATTTTTCGAAAGATGATTTTATTTTGACATTTTATTATGTTACCATATTATGCTACCATCCCACGATAGACTATATGAAAATAAATAGATATAGCAAAGAAATAAAACAAGAAGTTAAATATATATGCACTATATAATTAATATATAAATAATGTATATATATATATATATATATATATATATATATATATATATATATATATATATATATATATATATATATATATATATATATGCACTATATATTTTTTTAAATATTTTCAGATCATCACCTTTGCTGCCCTAGTGGCTTTAACGCGTGCAGGTTTATTGGGAGCGCCCGCAATATCAACTGTATCTACACATGGATTAGCATACGGCCCTGCATATGCTGCCCCTGCATACACTACCCATACCTACGCGGCTCCTGCATACACTACCCATACCTATGCTGCTCCTGCTTATGCCGCCCCAGCTTTCCTGAAGACGCCAATTGCTGCACCAGCTTTAATCAAATCAGCACCATCAGTGGATTACGTGGTAAGTATCTCAGAAAGTATATTTGTTTTTGCAGCGAAATTATTTTCTGATAAATGTATAGTTACGCAACAAACCCCTAAAACATGATGAAGAATACTCTCCTAAATTATATGGATTTACATGGTGTCTATGTCAGAAAACATTGATATTACTTGTGCAACTATAATTTCGGAGAATTTGATGCTCAGTTAGACAACGAACCCCGCCCCCAATATACGTGGTTTGCTTACAGGCCACCACCTGATATTCGTTGGCGTCGCCTAAAATGGCAGAAAAAAGATAGTTCTGAATAGCGTAGTTATAGGCGAGGCAATGTCAAGCCAATCAAAACGAGCTAACTGTTTTATCTGCATCCTTCTCATCAAGATAGATCGGCAAGGCACATAATACACGTTTTTTCTATAAAAATGTAGGTTCTTAAATTTTTGTATAACTAAAAAGTTAGAAATTAGATGAATTTCGGAAATTTAATCTAAAGAAACGATCAATGCACATTTTGGTTATTACCCTAGCGCATCCGCCATAATAGCATATCTCGTCAAAATACGGCAACGATTTTATCGATGATATTATTATTAAGTGTGCATTAAAAATATCGATAACATGAATAATATGTTATAGCATGAATATGCAGGTGTTGTATCATAACTTTATACATTTATTTTCATATTTTCGTGCAGAAGCTCTACTCCGAAGGAGGAAAGTAACTGGGATTTAGATAGAAGGCAACTTACATTTAACTAAGGAGTAATTTAACTAGTCAACTACAATTAGCAGTTATAGTTGATTAAATACAGTAAAACGCAACTACAGGTAAATGCAATCTATTACACCGGCATTACCGGAATACATTCCTGAAGATAAATATAGAGGATATATATATATATATATATATATATATATATATATATATATATATATATATATATATATATATATATATATATATATATATATATATATATATATATATAATATATAATAAGTACATACGTAAGTGGACGAAAAAACTGATTAACTGATGAAATTAAACCGCAAAAAATGGTTTGATTATACTACCTACTTATATATTTTATATGAAACAAAAATCATTGCACCTCATCATCTGTAAAACATGTGACAGAAAAACATTGCTGCCAAATTTCCACGATATACACTCGTGGATATACAGTGCCATCATAAGACCAATGATGGCTTATGCAGCTGTCGTTTGGTTGCCCTAGAATCAACAAATAAAAGCAAAACTCAAGCTATGCCAGGTACAAAGAGTTGCCTGTCTGAGCATAACCGAAGCTATGCGAACAACACCAACTAGAGCAATGGAGGTAATGCTGTGTCTTCCATCGCTAAATCTACATCTAGAAGAAGTGGCTTTGACTACCATGACTCGCCTCAAATCCGTTGGCATACTACCAAACGCAAGCTGTTGCCAAACGAAACGCCGCCTGTGTCAAAACGAGCTGTCAATCCGATGGTAATCCACCTCGGCTTGTCTTTCATAAACCTTGCACCATACAAACTACTGGTGAAGATGAGACCGCTGTTGATGTTAACCATATCTCCACAGACGGATCAGCAGAGCAGAATTAAGGATCACGCTGTAGTATATATTCAAGATATCTGCGACTCCGATGCAACTGGACTATGGATAAAAATGCCAGTGTAGTACAAAGAGAACTCGCAGGTATAACAAGCGTAATATATAGCTGCACAAGAGATTGCTCGCAGAGAAATAACGGGCAAGACAATCAGACTCTGCACATATAGTAGACAATCACTCCTGGCCTGAAAAATTATAAAATAACCCATGGGGACTCAAGAACTCTCAAGCACTCTCCGAAGTGTCTGTCAGATGAATAACATCTGCCTATGTTTGGGTCAGAGGACACTCACAAAGCAACGGCAATAAAGAAGCTCACAAACTGGCCAAGAAAACAGCCAGCCTGAAAATCTTTGAGCCTGGTCTAGAAGTCTCTTGAGATATCCCAGCGAAGAGACAGCGAAGAATAATCTGTCAATTCCTAGGGGAAACCTGCGATTTGTCACAGGAATCCTAACCGGACACTGCCGGGTGAGGAAGCACCTCTATAAAATGTGACAAAGTGATACAACCACCTGCAGAGGATGTGCACAAGAAGATGAAACGGTCGAGCATGTACTTTGTGAGTGTCCCGCCATGTCATCGACCAGATAATCTATATTGGGGCAATGTTGGCCCTATGGACAATTGGGGGGAAATGCCCCTAGGCAACCTCATCATTATCTTTACAACATTAGGCTGGTCGATGGCCTAGTGAGACGTTTCCCATGGAGGAATCACAAGGGATTACAAATTACAGATTACAGAATATAAGGGGATTATAATAAAGTAAAATAAATATATTTCAAAATATATTTGTATGTATATATTACGTAAAGATATTGATTTTATCTGGGGTCCCGTGGCGCTCACCCATTTTCGAAAATTTTATAGGCGACTAGTTTAACTGAAAATGTTAACCAAAAGAATTAGGAAACAGAAAGTTTATATCAAAAGAATGATTTTTTATTTTATTTCTCTATGTTGGCACATTTAGAACAAACATCATTTTAAGAACATCTGTTGGTAAAATATTCTGCTATGAGTGTAATATTATCATCATTGTCATATTGCATTGCATCATTATTTATTTATTCTACGGGAATGCCTCATCACAGTAACCTGTTATTTTCGGTGCTAATGTCTCGGCCAATATGTCTGAAGCAATATTTTCTTGATATACTCCAGAAAAACTTAATTGAATTTAAAATGTAATGGTATTAGAGCAGGCGTAATACCTATTTATATTCTTCCGATAAACTGTCTACAAGATATATCGGTAGAGGATTATTCCTAAAAAAACGTATAAGCCTTCGTCCTAGATTAATTTTTTTCCGTTTATAATCTATTCCTTTTAATAAACTGATCCATGACGATATTCATTAAATAACTGCTGCCCTTTTATAATACAAGCAAACGGTATTTCACGTAGCAAAAAAAAACAGTATTCGGTTATTAGTTGCTCTTACAGGGATGATAAAGTTACATGGTCTCCTATAACATATTTTAATTTAATGCTATTTTTCTACTTACTTGCTTACTTTTTTTGTAACACGTACAAAATATAAGTATAAGTATAAATAATATTCCGCATAGCCCATGTGACACAGTATTGTTAAATCGCTTAGTATAAGGTGTTTTTTTGGGGATAACAAAAATTTGGTTTTTTACAGGCTTCACAAATTTTACTAACCGTATTTTTAACGTCACAGCGACCCTTGTCAAAAAATGAGTGGTAAGCTAAAGCTCCTAAAGCTACTAGAGTATACAGATTTTTAATAACCAGCATATGGATAGAGACAGATATATGGATAGTAGTATTAAACTATGACTTTCATGTTGTTATTTATATTCATCTATGTCCTTAAAAGAGCATTATTTTTATTAGTCGCCATATACTTAGCGAATATTACTAGCTCGTCATTACTAGTTATTAATTTAATAAATTTAATCATCTACATATCTATAAAATGTATAAGAATAATTAATTGATGACTCATTTACTGAGCTAATTTTATCCGAGAAATAAATAATATATGCTAATAATATACTATGATTATATCTACATATATAAAGAGAACGAATCAATTATTCATTATCATTCATTCGGTAGTTACTTTTTACGATATGTTTATAGTTGATACTGAATGGCAAGCCAGTAGTACTAATAGTTAGGAAGCGAGTGAAGACCATGCACTTGACTTATTGCAAGGAATCCGCATCTTCTCGTTTACTTTCAAGGATCCCTAGATTCTCAGTCGGCAAATAAAGCAGACTTATATGCCATCTGCTTCTTTGCTATTAATTTCACTGCGACACTATTAATGAGACCTAGATTTCTAAACTATTTACCATTTACAGGCTTTGTCCAATTATATCACATCTGTTCTAGTTTCTCGATTTTTTTTACTTGCACTTAAAGCATGCAAGTCGTAATAGGTGACTGAATACATACTTACTCTACACGGAAAAGGTGATAAAACGTTACGTACTGACTCAGTATTCATGGAGAGATACTATAGAATTTATTTTATTTGAAACTCCTGCCTGTAATCTATTTTTTGTAGCATTAATCTTTTGAGTCATAAAATTATTATCTTTCACTCTTTGTAAAATAACTGAAGTGGAAAGAACACGTTATTATAATCAAATTCAACGCAAAATATGACACATCAAGACAACACTTTTTAAAGTGATTAGTTCCTATTTGTTTGCTTAATTTAAGTTCAACAATTATCTGAAAAATCAATAAAAATACCTATACTGTAACTATTTTAAAACGTGACATGTAAATGTCATATGCGACATATAATATCACTTTATTTCTAGTCAGATATCATATATTATTTTGATATTACTTTTGAACCAAAGTTGAACTTTTTTTACGAATATGGATTTTATTTTCAGAGGCCCGCAGGGCGAGACAAATAAACCATATAAGAGATACAGAGAAACTGTTTACTTTTTACTTGAAACTGATTTACTTTTTTTAAAGATACCAAACTATGCCACAAATACTGCGCAGCGTTGGTTGTGTGTTAATTTATCGTTTATGTCACTACGCCTACTAAAATCGTAAAACAATTGATTACTTTACCGATTATTTGTCGTTCTGTACTGCCAATGTCGACGTTCTTTAGTGCCGATGTCGAAAAAAATATTTCTAAGGTAATTTAAAAAAACAAGGCAAAGTTAGATTGGGTTTTGTAGGTAGTTTGGTAATAATGCTAATTTTAATGATTGTTCTCAAATGTGTTTCAGTAAAAAATATTCCTACTGGATATAAATACTGTTAAATATTCCACACCTGAAATTTTTAATCTACCACAAACTTGATATTTATTTGGCTAACATGATATCCCAATACATTTCCGAAATTATCCTTCTCTTAATACGATTATACTGTGCATTTTTCCTTTTGTTGACATTTTATTCATGTTAAAATTGCGTATTAAATACGTACAGTCGCCGCCTCCCAAAAGTGCACGACTTTCCGTTGCCACAGTAATTTTTCTCATTTTTCGTTAATGTAAATCGGGTTTTGTTCTAAAATTGTTCAGTGACGTGCAATAAGAAAATTGATAATTTGTTTATTAGGCAAAAGTTTGGTAAATAAAAATATTACAATAAAATAATTTTTTATAGCAGAACCGTAAGCTGCTAAGACACTTTCCAATCGCCTTGGCATCGACATAGTTAATGACCCCATATCGTAACTATCCACAAGTTCTTCCCACGCATCTTCAACTACTTCCCAAAGCTGAGTAGCATTTCGAGGTCTAAAACGCTTTTTATAAATATGTTTAGTTACGTAACCCCAAACGTCTTCGATAGGATTCAAGTCTGGACTTTTTGCGGACCAAGGTAAAAGATTAGTATCATTTTGACCCATCCAATCTCTTATTATTCGTGAAGTATGAAAGTATGAACTGGACAATTATTCTATTAACAAAAATTATAAATAAGTCCTAAAAGAAGTATAATTAAAAAATTGTTCACCTGCTAAAAGATAAAATTTCCAGGAAAAATTTGCGTTACTGATGGTAACATCACATTTTCTAAAATATTTAAATATTTTAGTGCTGTAAATCTGTTAGCAATTTTCCAACAAATTCCGGGCCCATGAACATTTATCCATGCCCAAACGTTTATTGAAAAGCGCCCACTGACATTGATGGACCTCATATAATTTCCTGGAACCAAGTATTTACGGGTCTATAAACACGGAGCCGTCCACTATGACAAGATGAAAATGTTTTTTCATCAGAAAAATCCACATTATTCCAAAATTCTATGTTATTATCTATCAAGTTATTTGCAAACTCCATTCTTATTTGCTTGTGCTCGTTTGGATGAAAAATTTTAGGGGCAGCAGCACAGTTATTAATATGACACTGTTTTAACCGGTTTTCCACAGTCCTGAGAGACCCTGGGAACAATGTTTCTTCTCGTGCATTAGAAACTGTTTCGACAGGATGTTGTTGAATATATCCAATCAGAGCGTTATCTTGAACTTCATTGGAAACTTTACCAATTCCTATTCTTGCTGCCCTTTGTATTCGATGTCTCTGGTCCCATGTCTTTTTAATATCAAATATGCAGCTTTTGCTAACATTGAAATCAGCGGCTCCTTCAGACAAGGAACAATTTTCTTCAATTTTGGTTATAGCCCTCGCCCGTTGCACATCATTTAAATGTCTTGGCATTTTCTATTAATATTCTGACAAGTTAATTTATTAATATGACATAATGTTCAGAATTAAATTATTTTGATGTATAAATTGACTAATTATGAGAGGACTATGATTCAAAGTCACAATCAAAGTAAAAAAATATGCCGTGCACTATTGGGAAGCGGCGACTGTACATTGTATGCAAAAGAAATTAAAAACAAAAGAAACTTAGTTTGTTGTATAGCTTATATTCTATATTTTCCAATAAAAAGCGTTAAATACATTTAACTTCCTCGGTAACTTTTCTTCTTTTGGAGGTGACCATACTGATGATGATCCAAGCTTTTCAGATCTTTTTCCAGATCCAAGCTTTTCAGAGCTAGGTTGCACATAATAATATCAATAACTTAACTGACAATAACGTCTGATAATCAGCCATAGATAGATAATTTAATTTCGAAAACCTAATGCTTTACCGACTTTAGTAAATAATAATTGAGGTTAATACGTTACGAAATATATTTCTATTATATTCGTAATAATTTTATACAACTAAAATTAGTAAATGAAGTTATTGTTTTTGAAACCGGAAGATGCATATGGCCTAACAACCTTTTATAGGTGAATAATATATTTATTGAAATTATGAATATTTTACCAATCTTAATAGATTAATTTAAGTTAACAACCCCTAAATTATTTGTTACCTCTCGTTAATACCTCTAAGTTACTAACGTTGACAAATATTAAATTAAACCCATTAAACTAATAGTATAACAGTAACTACCTAGAATGTAATTAAAAGTGCGCTTATGACAGGACTGACAGATTAACCCAACTTTGTTAATGTAGTACGCAACCTACTGCACAGCGTATATCTAAACTAATGTCATTGTTATGGAATCATTTTCAAAATATTCGTAAATTCGGAAAAAAATCCAGTATAATTCAATCATTCGATAAATAAGGTAGATATTACTAGTGAATATCTACCTTATTTACCTTAGATTCTTATTAACTATTATTCTGAATCTTATTCTTCAAAAAATCTTTATCAAACGATTTCATCAATAATAATTACTGGGTATAGCTACAATATTACTACTCATATATACCTAGGTATATATTACATTATTCATGAACAGAACAAGCATTTGTTAAATATTCTCCATATTAGTAGACTAGGTCCATCTAGTTTAATTAAACGACCAAGATATAAATAGTTTTATTAGGCTAATCGTAGTCTGAAATCTTCAAGTGTTCGACCATAAAAAAGATAGAGGAATGACGCCCTATTCAAATGTATGTGAATGCTTGGTCCAATCATCTAGAAAATTATATTAGAGCCAGAAAAACACAAATTAGTAAATAAAGCGTGCCTCGATTTCGCGAAAATGAAAGCTGAGATCCCCTTTCAAACGGCTTTTTGCAAGCCTCGCATTTTTTCACCATTAAAACCATTTTTAAACCACTAATAAATTAAATTCGAGCACTTCTGACAAATAACTACAGTTTGATGTCCCACAAATATAATTACAGAGCTACTTCAAAACATACGCAACGTTGCCAGGTCTCAAATTAAATACAAGTCACAAAACAACTACTTGGAACAGGTAATGAAAACAAGAATTAATTTCACTTTCCAGCTGTGATTATTAATATCAGTGTCTGTTATTAAACATAAGAATCGAATGACCAATTTGTATAACATAAAATCATCTTCATTTCTTAGAGTAATTCTATGTACCTTGTGAAAAAATTGTAAACTGGCAACATGGCACAAGCTTAAATTGACTGACCAGTAACATTGAAGGTGTGCTGTCACATGATGTACCATGATGTACCATGATAAAACCACCTAATTGCTTCAATTCCAGGCTTACCCTAAATACCAGTTCAACTATGGGGTAGCCGATGGTCACACAGGAGATCAAAAGTCCCAAACTGAAATACGGGACGGTGATGTGGTAAAGGGTTCCTACTCCTTGGTAGAAGCTGATGGCACTGTTCGAACGGTATCTTACACAGCAGACGACCACAATGGGTTCAACGCGGTCGTTACAAGGTCGGGTCATGCATCTCATCCTGCTACTGCTGTTGCCCCCAAGGTCATAGCTGCTCCTGCATATGCGGCTCCTGCCTATGGATATGGTAAGTATTTCTTTAACTTACCACAAAGATAATAATTTTGACTATATATTATTATAACTAAAACTAATCATCCACAAATAGTAGTTAATAAAGTAGTAGAAAGACAATTGTTATTAATACAAAAAAATCAATTCAGACAAGTCCCATTATAAATTTGGCCCATTGGAAGAATTAATTACTATTTCGGTAATGGTTAAGCTAACAGTCAATGCAAGGGTGAATAAAATCCTGTTCAAAATTAACGTAGCACAAAAATTTTTACTTGCAGAATAATTTACAGTACCAGAGCTTGAAGTAAATTTTGAATTCCGTTCTTCCGATTTATAAAATTCTATTATTTTCTCATATGTTGACTCGGGATATCACTATGCAATTTTTCTTTGGAACGTACGGTTTTGTCTAAACTCCAGGTGTTGTATTATTACAAGTTTGCTCTATAATACACAACACTACATCAAGCATATCGACATATTACAATTCAAAGCTCATAGCCCCATTTATTTTTTATCCACTTTATTATCTCCTTTATTAGAGGAGATACGCAGTTTCATACGACATCTTCTTTCTTCACTACAAAAATCGCTTGAAGAATCAGCTACATTTTTGTAATAGTTTTGTATACCCGTTATACCCTGTGCGTCCCATATCGATGCAATATTTTAGACATTTTTTTTTCGATATATGCAACGTCAGTTAATGAAAATACGCTTTAAGATAAATATATATTTAAGATAAACTATATATTCTTATATATAATAAATAGAGGTAATAAAGAGAACCAAAAAATAAAATGTTAAGAATTTATACCCCTAAATAATAATATGCTGTTGATACACATGGTGATGTATTCTCCACAGGTGGTTACCAATTTAAGAAAAAAAAACCAAATCTAGCCTGATATCTATATCATATATATATATTATATTCATATATATTATACTCATATATATTATACTCATATATATTATACTCATATATATTATACTCATATATAAACGTATTTTTTAGGACACGGATTGGGACTGGGATACCTTAAAGGATAAACGTAAACAATCAACAAAACCTTGCCAATTAGCAGTTAGGGCGAATCGAGATTAGTTTTTTGATACTTACTCTAATTGTACTTATTACATTGGACGACTTTTTGCTTTACATTAAAGGAGAAACTCGTTCAGTACAAGTTATATTTAACGCAATTGTATTTTTGGTTGAACCTCTTCATTTTTATTTATTATTATACCACTATTTTCGGAAGAGATTATACTAATGATGCAATTGATAGAACCGCTATTCCAAAGGATTGTATTGATACCTTACTCATACTGTGTCATATTTTATCGTGCTTGATTATTGTGTTACTATGTAAATATTATAGATATCTCATATTATGTATCACACAGTATTGTTCTCATTTTGTATGTATACTTACGATAAAAATATAACCTTGTATGCATCATAAATAAGCAGTTTTTCTATACTTTTATGTACAAAAGTAATTGGAAGTTTTTACCCCAAAACCCATTTTTCCTAGAATAACTTAATCGAAGTACAACTACTTACAACTCTCATTAGGAACAACAGGTTATAAATGAACACCTTTATAAAGATTATAAAATATCGCAAGCTCTCTGACCAAAAAGTTCAGTAAAATGTAGCAAAAATTCCCTGCATAGACCAGAAATAAATTTACCGACTACAGGAAAAGAAGAAAAGCATATAATGGCCCTTTTCCCCCCTCTAATATCCTTTTCTAGATGCTGGGACCAAGAATTCACATTTGAATAGGACATTATTCCTCTATCTTGTTTATGCTCGGAACTATAGACCAAAACATAGAGATGAATTTTTCCTCAGATTTTTTTCCTAGGGTATAATAGCACAAATATGGATAGCCGGTTTCATTACGCATAACTGTTGTCATTGTCATTTTGTTCTATCTCTCAACGGAAAAGGTGGGGGAAGCCCCTAATATCTCATCGGAAAAATGTATTTTTTTTCAGGATTGGTTCTTCAAAAGTCCATACTGTTATACATCGTTGGAAAGGCAATTTTATGATTTATCTGGCGGTGAGTGCCTCATGCCATCTACCTTAATATAGAAACCGATAGATTGCGGTATTTCAAAAGAATATCATTTTATGGATTTTTTTCAAAAAAATTAAATACAATGCTATTGTTTTATTTACATAAATGAATTCGGCACAAAAATTGGTGAATTTAGCATAAGTTTCAAATTTCCAACGAATGTGCTGTTTAAATAATATAATAACCTATTTAATGCTTTATTGGCGCTGATGTTTATCCGATTTAGCAGTTGCCCCACGGTTTCTTAAAAAAGTGAAATAGCAGTATAAAACTTTTTATTTCTTACTTTGAAGAGAATAAAAATATCTAACTCATTCTAAATTTTGGGTATATTTCATTACTAGATAATTTAACAAAAGAAAATGTTTCAATGTCTTAAGTTTATGGTTTGCACGTCCTTACTGGTACTTGTATTATTACGTAAAACTATTAGCAGCGCTAAAAAATTGTTTTTTTGTAAAAAAAATAACCTATATCCATGTTAATGACCAATGGGATAAAACTGACAGATTTTGATATCAAAACTCATTAGATTACAGAAATAAAAAACAGTCATTCTTGTACATGCAAATAAATTTGTAATATTTATTTCAAACTTTGTTAAGTAAGTACCTAAGTAAGTATTTATTCGTTCTTTAAATAATGACCCAGAGGTTGTAGAACGTGTCATAAATACGTCACGTCACCAACTGTAAAATATTTGAACACCATGCATTATTGCTGAGCCTGCCAAACTATAGCAAAATGTTAAAGACATTTTATTTTTATTATGAGGTTACGGTGGTAAACAAATTCTAGTAAAATTAAATAAGACTTAATAATGACTTATTTTCTTAAGAGATGATTGCATAAATGCAATAATTTGTTGGTTAATTATTAGGGTATTCCAATAAAATTATTAACTGAATACTATGTCAAGTTGATGGTCAAAACCTTTTAATAAAATCATTGTTTTGTAGCTTACGGCGTTATCCAAAGAAATAAAAGTCAAGTTCTAGGTCAGTATTGACGTAGGTATTGTAAAAGTTTAATATAGTATAATACAAAGTAGGTATAGTTTGTTATATTATATTATGTTGATGTTATTTGGTTAGTAACTTTCAGTAACCAAAGAGTTATGTACGTTGAAGATATTATCTAAATGCAGATTTCTGAAAATGTTTCCTTTTTAACAAGAAAACAACTGAAAACTATCAGTTTAATATAATAAACAAACATTGAAAGATGAGAAGAATTTCAGGTTATCTTATCATCTTATCAGTTTTCATATACACACTTCTGTGATACTCACAGTTTTTGTGTATACATTGTGTGTAACACAATACTACAATATTTAATAATAAGTCTAAAATCAACTATAAAATGAATGAGAAGATATAATTGTCACTATTTTTAGTAAATTTATAATAAAAATGACAGTAGGTAGAGCAAATTAATAACTTTTATGCAAACTGTAGAAGTCGTAAGGATTCTTCAGTATGCAGTTTAGACGTTAAAAGGTAACATTTAAAGTTGCCACTCTGAAAATACAGTTTATCCCGCTGATTGAGGCAGGTATAAACCACAAGCAAAATAGTTAAAGCGCTTTTGTGAGTGACGTCATTGGTTTGACATGAAAATGTAGCGGTTGAAACTAATTACTAACTTTTATGTTTTACAGCTTCTACAGTTTGCAGTTCACACGTTAAAAGGTAACATTTAAGGTTGCCACTCTGAAAATACAGTTTAACCCGCTGATTGAGACGGGTTTAGACCACAAGCAAAATAGTTAAAACGCTTTTGGGAGTGACGTCAGTGTTTTAACATGAAAATGTAGCGGCTGAAACCAACTCGCACCGTATTAAAATCGCTGTTTCTAGAAAAAATGGCCCAAGTTTCATCTATGATAACAAACTGGTACAATGCTTCGGTCTTTTCCTTTATGTAATATCTCAAAAACTAATTTCGTTTTAGGGCCATATTAGTAAGTTCCATAAGACCTCGTCTTGGATCATATTTTTTTCCATTTAATCATTTCTTTAATAGGCTTTACAACGACATGCGGCGAATATTAAACAATTCTTTTTGATTCAGTTGCTCCCGTAGACATATGACAGCTGTGTTGTACTGTAAACCAATTATTTTCCTATATTTATGCAACAAAAAAACAAATTATTTTAGAAATGTCATAATGCTTGACACTCTACATGTTATGAATAATATTTCGAATTTCACTAATATGAAGTGCTACAGCGGCCCTCTTTGTATAAGAACGCTTTTTTTTGTTCGTTATTTTTCACAGTTTGTGAAGTCTTATTAACCATAGACATGTAATGGTTATGGTTACCTCTTTAACAGTAGTCAAAGCTAGTAGTGGCCCATGATTTTCACGTTATGCCTCAAAATACCCCCATCAAATTTTCTACCAGCTCCTTAATTGCAGTGGCTAGTCAACTGCTACGGAATTTTCGTATAAGCAAAATTCCAACTACAGTATCTTTTCTGATCACACTCAATATAAGGACAATCACAAGCTTTATAAACAGTTTAAATATAAGAAAAATTATAATACATTACCAATCGCAGTGTATAAATAAAATGTTAACTACAATATATAAAATGTAGGTACTACTTACCGTCACTGTACCTGTATTATTATATAAAATGTAGGTACTACTTACCGTCACTGTACCTGTATTATTCAAATTATGTCGAAATTCGGATTGTTATACATTGGCATTGTCTTCCTTTGTCACTGATGACGTGAATCGGTTTTTGTTTTGAATATGCTATTCAGGCCATATATTTTCATGCTAATTCTCCATGTAAGTATTTCTAGAAATTATGAATATCCTATTCAACTACTGATTTTGCCATCGCATGCATCGCATGGAAGTAGTAGTTTATATATGTGAATTTTTAAATGACAACAATATTTACGATTATTTCAAGAGTTTCCAAGCTGACCTACAGTTCTCTCAAATTAATCTTTAATCTTGTGTTTCTCAAATTGTCTTGATTTGGATATTGGTAAATTAAATATTGTAATATTTACTAGAAAATTGGTATAACTCCGTGATATTTCCATATCATATTGGACCTTAATATAATATTGGTAGCCCTACATCGTCGAGATCAAATACGTGATCTGGGTATCAGGAATTCTGTATATAAGGAACTACGCGCAATCTATAGTAACCGCTTCTATAACGGGAGAAAAAAGAGCATTTATAGAAAATGAATTCAAGTTAAATTATAAAAATTCTAGAATTTCATGGAAATATTTAGATACATTAAATTTAATATTCATATACAAACAAAAAATAGTGATATCCTGAACAACTACAAGATCCAGATAAAATTAATCAATTTTTCACTAATGCAGTAAATAAATGTAATGCCGGTATTGAAACAATAAATTTTTTTAATGTTAATCGCTGTGAAAAGATAACAGGTGTTCCAGTTTACACTTACACAGGTTTCGGACGCAATCAAAAGTATTAAATCAAATGCAATGGGCGTGGATTGAATTAGCTGTGAAATGCTCCAACTATGTTTACCCTGCTGCTCGGATGCAGTAACACACGTAATATTTTTTTCCTTAAATAATAGTGTATTTCCGGAACGCCAGAAACATTATTTAATCGCTTTAATCGCCATACCAAAAAAGTCCAAAGTCGAAACATCAAATGATTTATGGCCTATAAGTTAAAAAGGATAGGTATAGATACATTTAAATTACTGCCTTGCAAGCAGTCACAAGTACAGTCTTGACAGATCTGGTAGATGATGCACTAAGGGCCCTTGATAAAAGAATGGTAACATCTGTAGTCATGTTGAACTACTCAAAACTGTTCGACTCCTTAGAAATTCGATTATTCCTAGCTAAACTAAATGTTTATGGCTTTTCATGAGTGGTTCAATACATACTTACATGGTCAACTGAAGAAAGTGAATATCAGTTTAGATTGTGACAGAATATTATCTGACCCTTTACGCGTTTCTACTCGTATTCCTCAAAGATCCATTTCAGGCCCCCTACTGCAGATACTACTACTACTACTATACTGCAGATCTACTGTCAGTGATTGTTACAAATATTTGCATTTCTTTTTATTAGAAACTAATATTAAACGTGATAAATTATAAAATATTTAAATATTCAATATGTATTTCATGATTTTTTTATATTTGTAAATATTAAATTAAAGACATAAAGAAAGTTTAGGAGAGATATTAATCTCAGTTATTACCTACCTACTTCCTAAATGATAAAGTATATTTTCGAATTCCAATATGCAACTTTTCGATATGAATTCCATATATACTAAATTGGCTTTGTAATTTGTCTCTGCATTGCTATCAATTGCGCTCATATAATAATGATCTAATAACAGAATTTGTGAAGTGCACTAATTATGCAATAAGCAATTTGTTGCTAATTCTAGCCTCTCGTAAATAATCAATTGAAGGCGTTAATTTAATGCTTGAATAATTTTAACTAGATATGAGATATCTTTCATTGTATATTAGAGAGCGATTTAAAAAAGTGTATACATATGCAGTGAAATATATTATTTAACTGGGTGTTGGTTACCTTGATGTTGTCATCACTTGAGAGATTATACTTAATTTTTAGGTTAATGAAAATGCAGAATGTTGGGAGAGCCCAATTATTGACACCTACATAATATATGTCGATCTTATTACAAACAATATAACATTCCAATAGAGAGTTTCTTGAGTTAATCGTTCGAATTATTATTTAAAATAAAAACAATAGCCATGACATTAAATGTTACTTTTCTTTTGAAAAGCCCAAGTAGTTATTGACACATCTATATTGACATATGATGACATTGTTGTATTGTTAAAGTAAAGTGTTACAATTTGTTTTCAGTTTGAAACCGAATCATTGGGAAATATTGATGCTGGAATTGATAAATGTACATCAAATAAATATTAATAATTTTTTTGCCCGATTTTGTGTTAATTAAATTGTTACTACATAACATCAAACTTGGTGAAGCGAATATTTCCCTAGGGAAATTATCGAGTCACCCGTTGCTAAAGCAGAAACCATAGATACGGAAAATATCCATATCACTTTCAAAACACTTTAATTATGTGACAGAAGAGGGTTATCCCCACTGTAATTGTATATAAAATTTCACACTTAGAGCGGAAAGAAGCTTGACCAAGTGATGAAAGAAATTTCAGGGAATATATGCGCCTTATTCTATTGCCTGGAGATATAACTCTGTAATTAAATATAGGCTCTTTTGATATAAGAATCGCTATAGATACATATAGAAAATATATTGAAAAGCATTCCCATAATTATAGCCAACAACGGAAATGTATGCAACAATAATACGTAAATCGAACCAAGTTTAGAAATTAAAAAGTTTAAATAATGACAATATTTTTATATGATATTGTTGAGCAATGACCATTAGCAAATCACTTAAAATACCATTTCTGCAACGTCCGCTTATACGTCAAACCCAATAATTTAATGATATACTAAATTAATTAGATATTGCGGAAAATATAAGTCAACTTCTAATTAAATTTTACATCTCGGACAATGTAATCAGCATGAATATCTAAAGTATGTTTTAATGGTGCAAATTACAACCTATGCCTATGGCTTAAAACCTAATAACTAAAAGTTAGCCAACATAAAGTATTACTAATGGTGACAGTTATATTTATATAGTTGTACTTAATTTCATGTAATCAGCCGATCAATTATTCAGTTCCCTGTGATTGTCAAAGCTTCGGTAGCAGATACAACTTTGTAAGGAAATATAAATAGCTCAACAGAAACACTAACTGATACATATTTTTAGGAAAAGTATTAAGTATTAAGTATATATACTGGGAGCATAGTTTGGGACCCACCAATTGTTTTTATCAGAATGTGTTTACATCACACTCTGTTCATTGCTACAAAACGAATTTTCGGATATAAGGCAATATTTATTGAATTATGACGTTATTGATATCCATCGCATTGGTATCCATAGTATGGCATGACAATGGCCCGGTTCTGAAAATATGCTATCCCTCCAAAACAGAAAAAGACCTGAATATATACATCCTGGCGCTGGTTTCTTTGATACACGTCCTCAAAGTATCAAAATGTTCTCAATCTATACAATCCCTCGAAAAAAAGACATTAAAACATGTTCCCAGTATACACACACACACACACACACACACATCAATCACTATCATATTTACATTATATATGTATGTATGTATAGTATGTTTATACTATAGTATGTACGAAAGATATTGATCCTTGATTTAATTTAATTTATTATTTCATATATTTACTGATTGTAATTACTGATTGAAGTCCTGTATTTTCATTTATCTCAATATATATAAGGATATATATATATATATATATATATATATATATATATATATATATATATATATATATATATATATATATATATATATATATATATATATATATATATATATATATATATATATCCTTATATATATATATATATATTGAGATAAATGAAAATACAGGACTTCAATCAGTAATTATATATATTATTATATATATATATATATATATATATATATATATATATATATATATATATATATATATATATATATATCCTTATATATATATTGAGATAAATGAAAATACAGGACTTCTATATATATATATATATATATATATATATATATATATATATATATATATATATATATATATATATATATATATATATATATATATATATATATATATATATATATATATATATATATATATATATATATATATATATATATATATATATATATATATATATATATATATATATATATATATATATATATATATATATATATATTATTATATATATATATATATATATATATATATATATATATATATATATATATATATATATATTGAGATAAATGAAAATACAGGACTTCAATCAGTAATTACAATCAGTAAATATATGAAATAATAAATTAAATTAAATCAAGGATCAATATCTTTCGTACATACTATAGTATAAACATACTATACATACATACATATATAATGTAAATATGGGTTTCGAGAATTTATAATATAGAAGCAAAGTGCAACGTAGAGATGACGCCAAAAAGATACATCGAAATTACACAACAAAGAGTGAATCATATTATAATAGTGTTTAGAAATCAAAATTAGATCAAGTCAAGTTCATATTGTAAGGGTTTTATGTAAAATTAAATTAATTAATTAATTGGCATCAATCTGATTGGTCAGATTGTATCATAACAACAAGAAAGAAGGATCGTAACCAGGAATTGCAGATGTTTTTCAATACGGCATATCCGTGGTTACGTATAACAATTTAAAGAGAATTCAGCTAAGGCGTTCAAAGAGATAACAGCCACGCTCATATTGTCTATAAAAATTTGTTAAATTAATAGTTAAATCCGAGTAATAATAGTTAGAGAAGTTAGAGAAGGTTAGAGAAGGTCAACAAGCAGAAATAAAAGTAAATTCATTGTTTTTCATCGTAATTAACAAGTGAGAAGTATAGAGGCTTGGTAGCGTACCCAGCCGCAGAGGAGTTTGGTGATAAATATAAAAGAAAAGGATACCATTTTATAAGAAGTCTCAAGTTAAAAAAGTATATAAGTGCAGAAGCCGAAATAAAAGTTTGAGGGTGAAGATATCACATAATTAAAGTTCCAGCGATCATCGCAGCGTTCCAGAGTGAGTACGGCGACATCCGCTAGATGACACCACCAGAACCCAGCAGCACCTGTTAGTTCGTGACCAAACCAGTGTCGTAGAGAATAGTGATAAGTTTTTTGCATCGTAATTAAAAATGGAGAACAAATTTCTAAGGTAAAATTTAGCGAAATAGCGAACGCTATTTGCCCGCGTGTTTGATACGCTTATATCAAGCACTGAGACTTGACTACTCAGTGTCTTTCGTACCGCGGATATGAAGTGGATCCACGACCATACGGCCCAGGTTGACACTCTGGCACCCTCACACTTTTTGAAGTGAATACTTCTTTGGCTGCATGAGAGTTATTTTTCAAGGTCGCGTCACGACACATTTTATAACATTTTCGTCTCGCAAGTGAGATAAAGCACACGACAGATATGAGGGAGCGAGAGAAACAGAGATATCGAATGCAGCATTGACTTGGGCAACGATTACCCACAAGTGTTCTTAAGCGTTCTTAAGTGTTCTTAAGTGTTCTTCAGTGTTCTTAAGCGGAAAGCAATTTTGATATAATGAGAAACAGAGATGAATGCAGTTTTGACTTGGGCAACGATCCCCCACAAGCGTTCTAAAGCGGAACGCAATTTTGATATATTTTATAAACAATCGTGACAGAATCGAAATTAACCAGAATACAATATTACTTATTCATATCCTGCTGGATATATCTGGATTGGGCTTTCGAATCTGATGCAAATGGATGATGATCTTTTTGCGGAGGATGCGTCCTTGCCACTACTTCACTTTCTTCATGAGAAATTTGGTTTAGATATGAATAATGACCGAAATATTGCCACGAGTAAATAAGGAACAACGATTGATGCTATATACTCGAGAAATCTACACCAATTAGAATCACGAATATATGTGTCATACTACAGTTACCATAAAGCCAATATGTACAATGCCTCTCTCTCTCTCTCCCCTCTCTCTCTCACGCTCTCAACGAATCGGTAAAGAAGTATTCACTTCTATCATGTGTACTGTGCTGCGCGCGGATTTTTTTACCGTGTGCATATTGCTTTTTTAACTCTATTTAATTTCTTCTTTTTTACAATTCGTTTTGAGACATTTAGTACTGATGAATTTTCCAAACAACTCTTAAATATTGCCATTATGGTCCAAATCTATATATTGAGGTTTTTGGGGTAACAGATCTAGTATTTTTTTTAAAATAAAATGAATATTCAAGATGGCGGCCCCGAGATACCATATATGTCGCCATTTGTGGTCTGAATTGACAAAGACTCGTTGACTAGGGAATTTTGGGATCGCTGCCATGATTTTTTTTGTCACAATAAATATTCAATATGGCGTCTTAAATATGGCATACATTTTTCCGTTTATGGTCAGGATCAACATCAAATCGGTGACCCGGGAATTTTAGAGTCGCATATCACGATTTTTTGTTAAAATAAATACTCACTGTGGCAGCTCTATAGGATACTCTTGGCAGATTCGGATATTTAAGATAAAAACCAAAGTATGCTTTCCAAAGTATAACCAAAGTATCAAAACTTTTAAATCTCAAGTAGGTTAGGAATTTGGTTGGGAAAAGGATAATGTTAGGATAAGGTTGGGATTTGCGAATTTATTTTAGATATGTATTTTGCAAAAAATTGTAATGGCGAAGAAAAATAAATATCTGTAACTGCCATCTTATATATTTGTTATGAAAAAAAAAAATCGTGATTCTTTTCACTGTTACCAGAGAAAATATTCAATAAATGCTGCATATTTTGTTTTTATATTAAATACCCGCTTCTGCGTATCTGAGTATCCTATAGAATGCTTCATATTTTATATTTCCACTAGTTTTCCGTAAAATTAATTGTATTGGAAAACGTATCAGTACAGTGATAAAACATGATGTTTCGTATTCCACTATGAAAGGCTTAATTTAAAATTTCTACTGATACCAAAGCAGGATAAGAATAATAATGACAATATATACGATATTATTAGAGGAAGTTACCCGATAGATTAGTAACAACGTGACAATAAAATTCAGTGAAGCATTTCATACACACGTATTTCCGGAACGAATGTGACATATTCTTCCTAGCTACACATGTTGCAAAATAAGTCACTATCTACATCGTAATTGCAGGAAGAATGTTAATATAATTACATCGCGTTAAAATTCGCTTCGGATGCGATGAAGTTAGTTTGCATAATAAGAAAGAATATTCCTATTTTATTCTATTCTCCTGCAATTATTATTCAAGAAGTAGGTATGTATATATGTCCCAAAGGCTCAAAAGCAGATAATAATAATTTAAATATATTTTATGATTCCTAAGATATTTTATTTTGATAATTTAACAATATCTAATATCCCTTTGTATTAAATAATAGATACTACTTAGTCATGTGCATGCAATGAGATATACTAAATAATTTCCAACATTTGTATTGGAATTTATGTAATAGAATTCAATGGTTTAAGCAGCGCTGAGGCTTATCTACATCAAAGGAATTTTATTTGTGTGCCGATATAGATAAGTAATATCCAATTTCACTGTTATTTGATAATCCATTACAACTAAGGAACTGCAAAACGGGTTATGTTCTAGAATATTTAGTCATGATAATAACTGAAGCATAACGTCTACTTTTGGTTTCATAACGCTTAGGCGTAGACGCCACTTTCAGTTTCAAGATGACCGCGGGTACCATTGACTTACATATTCAGTCAAGTGTTACATATTCCGTTTTTCTTCCATGTACACAAAAAACAATTTTGGTTTGAGCGTTGAATTTATTGCAGACAACAAATATACTTAGACGTTGAATATAGACAATATCTTTATCTAGTCCGTTCTAATTATACACAGGGTTTGAATATTGATTATAATACATTTTGATTTGCAACGGGAAATACAATTATCGAATACGTACTTAATAATATATGAGTATTTGGAAAGTTTATCAGGTACTTTATTTAAACATTTCAAGGGTCTTCTCTAGCCTGGACAAATGCCGAAATTCTAATCCAAGACAAAGTTTTATTTAAATGATTAAATCAAAAATTATGTGAATTACCACGGTTATAATTCTGACGAAGTTATTGTCAATTCCGGTTTTCCACAAGGATTAGTACTGTGGCCCGTGTTAACAATTTTATTATTAAATTAATATAAATTTATTTATCTGCTATATTATATAAAGTATGTTTCATGGCGATGATGTTGCCTCTATTTTGTTATTATTGATCTATTTTGTGATCTTGCTCTTCCAACCTTAACAGTTAACTGTAATACAAATTTGCTCTACTTCATAATGCACATATGTGTTAAATATCGTGTTCTCACATGCACTAAGAAAGTACAGTTGCAGTAATAATAGATAAATATAGTCTAGACATTAAAGTTTTGGCATATAATTTAATTTCCAAAAACGAATATTTTGCAATTTTTTTTTATACAAGTACGCTAGGAAGCCCATATTTACCAAAAGTTTAGTATTCCGAAGAAACTAAACAATTGACTATGGGAAACCTTTTCCGTTGTTAACCAGGCCTTGAGGAATATCAAATTTAATCATAATCTAGTAAAAACCTCATATAGGCCATGCGTTAAGTAGATTAATATCGGCAACGTTTTAAATCTGACAAAGCCGTTTTTTTAATATTGGATACAATAATTATTCATTGTATGCCTCTTTTAGACACACTAATTTTCCCCTTGCCCGAGATATCCCCAACTTTGGAGCAATATTGTTTAAAATTATATATTTTTTGCCAATATCTCAATTCTGAACATCTTACGAAAAAAAAGATGGACAACAAAATTAAATGTAAGTAAATTCTCTATTAAAAAGATTCAAATATATGTTTACTAACAATATTTTTGGAGCTATGGGCTGGGGTAGTAGGCAAGTGTACACTTTTCTAAATTTCCCCGCTTTCTACTTGCTACTAGGTTTAGTTTTCACATTTAAAGTGCAATTATATTTATTATCAATTTTAAAATTAGGTACAAATTTAATTTGCAATACAAAACTAAAAAATAATTAATTACAAAAAAGTTCAAGGTCTAAACCTTCAACTTCAAAAGTTGAAGCTTTCTTTGAGCACGATAAACAAGAGGAGGTGGAATCTGATAAATACTATGCAGGCGATAGTGAAACGGCTAGGCAGTTTTATTAAAACAGAGGACGGACCCCTTTTAGACCTTCAACTTCAAGAATATCTAAACTAATGTAATGCATTGCATCAGAATAAAATAATTAAAAGTAAATTAACTAAATAAACAAATATATTTAGAAATTTGTAGATACAATCATTTTTTTTCGTTCAGAGTTAGATATTGGCAAAAAAAATTTGAGCGATATTTACACAAAGTTGTAATTAAGCTCGACCTTTGTATTTATTTTTTGTATATGAGACAATGTTGCAGTTATTTATAATCAGGTGTAATTTGTTTTTGTCGCACCACTTTTGTAGCGTTTTTTAGATCAAGCTGTAATTGTTGATAGTCATCAGGGTTGTCAATTCTATAGTATAATTTCTTATTATCAGCATACAGGAGAGATGAACAAAACACGTCATTTACTATGTAATTTATAAACAAGATAAATAATAGAAGCTCCAATACCGAGCCCTGACGTACGCCCGACAGAGTTTCAAACATATTGGATCTACATCCTAGGTATTGTAGAAATTTACTTCTATCACGCAAGTACAATTGAGGAAAATCGACTACGAGATTGCAAAAACCAAAGGAATATAATTTAGTTATGATCGATCCATTATCAAGGACCAAGTTAGTCAAAAGCTTTTATACCTCATATGCTCCGGCTATGTTCAGTAAATCAATATACCTACCTACTTATCTCAGTAGTGGGATCTAGAAGTAAGCTGTGAGAAAACCATGCAATCTACAACACAAAGAAAGATAATATATATCAATTTACATATATATTCAAACAAATTCGATGATTACTATGTTCTAGATATATATATGTATATGATCAAATGAAAATATGGATGAATGATGGATGAGAGAAAATTATATTAAAGATATTATTACAAAAATTTCTATCCTCTACTTAACCTAATATAAAATTGTTGACATTTCTGACATTTATAGAAATTTTGAGGTTTTTTGAAGTCCAAATGGGTTTCACTAAAATATTATATCTTTGAGCTCTATTTAAAATTGTTTTATAGTCATGACGTAATAAGGTACCTTTGTATAAGGTAAGGTACCTAGGTATAAGGTAACTTTGTTCAATGACGTTTCTATACGCTTTCACTTTCACACCTCGACCTTGTCTGTGTCACCTTTGCCAAACTTCAGCATGCCCCATCCATATGGCCTCATGCAAACCAATAACTCCTTTAATATTCTTCTCCCCTTCTCTTGCAAACTGCTTACAAATTTATATTTCCAATCTACGTTCCTTCTTTTCTCTCCTCGCCTTTTCTTTCCTCTTAATTATTCTCTGCAAAACTCGTTCCCAATCTCTATCTGCTATCCGTTTCTTACTATTTCTCCAATTATTATTTTTCATGGCCTCTTGACTATATTTTTTAATAAAGTCTATGTCATGTACACTTTCTCACTTTAGTTATCGAGTATATACATATATCGAGTACATTTGTGTTTAGCATCGTTACACCTTCACTATGTCTACTATACACTATCCTACTGTTTACATTTCTACTTCCTATTTAGTCTATACAATAATTTTCCCTTCTATATCCAATATATCTTAACACATACATAGGTATATAATTTTGCATTCGTAATCATCTATGATAATATGTCATTTGATACCTACCAAATTTTCTTGCACAATACTTTAACGATAAATCTCTATGCCAAGTGATTTATAATATAATTACAACTAAAACATAGTTCATCTATTATACAACATGATTATTTAGAGATATTCTTAGTTATAATATTAACAACTTCTATTTTTCCACATATGATACGTAAGAAATTTTGTATTCTAATACTTATTATCCCAACATGATTACATTACATCAATCTGACCGCCATCGTCCATATACCTACTCAGCCCAGTAAACACTGTGTAATACAAGTTAAATTTTTTATACAGCAATATATTTAAGCTGTGGGTAGATAGCCTAATGGAGTATTCAAATAAATAACTTCTTTAAGGATTCTAGAGATTCTTAATAATTATAATAGGATGGTAACTTTAAGCATCTGCTTTATTGCTCTTCTGTTAAAAGGGGCATATTTTAGAGATTTTGCACCTATTAGGGAATTTACTGCTTTTAATAAACAAATAAAATATATAAGCAAGCACCGCGGCTAAAATGTGTACAAAATATATTTTTTAAAAAAGCAGGCTGACTATTCGGCTAAATCATTATGTAAAATTTTCTGTGTTCTGTACTTTCGTACTAACATTTTTCAGTTATATCATGAGCAGTTAAAAAAGTATGTGCTTAACATATGTTTAGAACATACTTTTGATTGCTATGCAAAATGGAATGCAAAACTTCTTTACATTCGATTGCATAATCTAAATAGTATATCCAGTGGCATATGAATTTTTTTTTTCTACGCCAGTAGTAAATCAGTACTAGCTACGCCATTAATTTATTGCTAAACACAATCAAATAGTAACTCCTTAAAAGTAAACAAAAAAATTGGGCATATATACTATAAATTTATGTCAATTTTAAAAGAATGTTACTATTGCCTCTGTATTTAAAACGGTATTTACAGAGAGTGTCCTAATAGAGAGATAGTATATTGTTTTATTAGGAATAAAAGTGGTTAGAAATAAAAGTTATTAGAAATAAAAGTCCCAACAAGTGGTTTTTACTACTTATAAAACAAGCTATTTTTTCTTCAGACATCACGAATTTCACCACCAATGAAGCATTATGTCTATATATAATGGCCGCGCCTGCGCGAGTATTAAATAAAATACCCCTTGGATTTGACTTTCTCTGCCGCTCACAGCATCAAAAAATTATTCTGCAAAATTAATTGTCGCGTATCGGGAAAAAAAATATTGTCGAGGCCGTCCCGAGGCGAAATAATCTCCCGGGTAGCTATTCTTGAAATCCGGGGAGTAGATTATATCATGAGAAGTGGGCGGAGTTGTCTCGTAACCAAACATTTGATATTCTTGAAAACTACGAGCATTCACTTCACTGATTTGTAAGAGAACCTGATTCTCATAGTATTTTATAGGAGAAGTATAAAGTTCTCCTGAGAAAATTCAGTTTCTAACCCAACTTATAGAACGTAGTGATTAAAAGTTAATGTCATCTTGAGAGAAATTATAGTTAAATTGTAAGAATTATATAAATAGATATTTCAATTTACAGGTATGTAATATAAATATTATATTATATATATTATATATTTCTTAATATTTGACATTATTATAATTGATAGGCCAGTTTTACGGTCATGGATCTTGATGAAATGTTGGAAGCGGTTGTGGTATTGGGTGACTTGCACAATGCTGAAGAGCAAACAGATGGAGAACGTCAATTGCTTCAAATGACAGACCCATTTACATTATCCGATGTAAAATTTGTCAAATACTTCCGAGTTTCAAAAGAACTAGCGAGACCATTTACTTATAAATATTTTCCTGTATAATTTTTGATATGTTGGTTATGATGTATAATAATAATATATATACGTATTGCAAAATTATCTAACATCTCTTTTATTAATATATTTTAGGATGCATATGGTTTCCATTATGTCGTTTTACTATGTTATGCAGTATTTCTGTTTTATAATATTCTTATCCAAAAAATTAAGTTTAAAACACAATTAAGAAATGTAAAATTATTAAAATTAATCTATTAAAAATTTGCTATTCTGATTAAGAAAATTATAAGTACTTACTTGAAATGAAACAATTATCATTGAGTATAGAAGTATTTAATATTTAGAAAAAATAATACAAGATAAAATATTACTTATAATATACTTGAATATTATATACCTGTTATAAATTAAAATTCATTAGACCAATTATTGCACAAGAAATATATACCTAGCACATTAAATTTGTATACAACAATAGATTTGAAACAATTTTTAGAAAATATGCAATAAAACTCTTGACGGAGCTCTTATGCGAGTAGTTGTCTAGCCAAAGAGTTATGATTCTGGCGTCTCTGTTAATTAAAAAGAAAGAATAAAAGGAGATTATTATTTCTTCTTTTTTCCTGCCAGATTCGTGCCAAAGAGGTGTGATTGGTTTGACAGGCGTTTTCGGTCCCACCGGAACAAAGCTTTCATTGAATACTACGATATTCTAGGAGTAAAGGAGACAACCTAGAATTCTTCTATTCTAGGCAACATAACTTTTTGAATATCCGCTGAATAGCATACATCATCCTCTTCTCTTTTAGAATCAGCGTCGATCTGATACATTTCTCTTGCAGCTATATATTGTTTCTATGTTTTGCATATTGTTGGCAGAATTCACCCTCAGCAAATAATATCCTCTGTGTGATCATGAGTTTTTAACTTGGCAAATTCTTCGCAATCTTCATGACCCAAACGCATAAAAGATATATTCATTTCTGTAAGTACTTCACTAGCTCACTTTGATGATGTCGATATTATATTATTTAGTTCAAAAGTAGTAGTGAAGCTTGCCACGCTTTAACCTCAAAAGTAATAATGGTAATAATGTACAGCGATTCACAGAATAAGACACACATTTTTCATGATACTAAGATTAGTGGCACATTTTTAGCACAGATTAGAGATTTTTACCGGCAACGTTCCAACAATCGTGACGAAAAGTTCACATCACGTTCCCATCCAGCTACGTTCAAGAACAGCGATTTAGCAACGAGGAGAAAGGGAAGTGAACTTCCGGGGAAGTGATCTCATATTTTCTCATGAGAACTTCTCATGAGAAGTTCTCTCGAACTCAAGAATAGCCACCCTGGTCACTAAAAAAATTTCGCGGCCGTGGTGTATGCACTATTTTGCAACCGTATGCATGGCTGTAATTTTTTGTAACTGATAAAAGTATAGTTGGAATTTTGGTATAAACGTCAGATATCAGCGTTTCTATGGAAATTAAAATGAAAATGAAAATGAAAATGTTAACTTTATAGGATTCATAATAGATAAAATAAACACTAGTTTATTAGCCTGCGTATCTGTTACCATAGCAACGACTAAACAAGCAATTAATAATTTATATTATAACAGTTGATTATAATATCTCAGAAAGTAAATATAGTGAATCACGCACAGCCGCAAATAGGTAAACTCTGCATGCTTCACATTTGCCAGATAAATCCCGAAAAATTTATGAATTTGCTTACAAGAAATTCCAGGATTTGCGAATTAATAACCAGATAAACTCTTTCACGGAAAACGGCTTATTCTTCTGGCTTATATTAGTAAAGTATTATATCATTTAAATTATTTATATTAATGGCCGTCTGAAAAGTAACACTTTAATATTATGAAATGAGCTGATAAATGTCATGTTTTACTAACCTCTGTAAAAAAAGTAGTTTTTAGAACAATCATTGGCGTTAGGTGCGGAAATCAAAATAAAAATTTGATCGAACATCTAAATAACGAACTCAATGATTTACAACCATACAAATTGTATATCTACTACAGAACCCTTACTTAACATTGTATAGGTTTCTTGTTCTATTCTGATTACAGGCCGCCATAATGTATAGATATTACAATAAATTGTCTACATTAAGTCTAGTTTCTTGTGAGGGGAATATTCCAAATATTAATATGTCTTTCAAATATATAACAAGTATATTAAGAGAAGAATGTATTATAAAAGAGAGGAATGTATTATGCTAAAAGAAAGCACATTAGCACATTAGCACAATATTCATATTCTGTATCATCTTGATGCGCCTTCTATAGTTAATTTCTTATGGTTTTACAACATAACTAGAGGCATAGCTGGAGAACATATGCCTAACATGAATGTTATAAGTCGTTAGTTGTATTTTATGCTATCGGAATATGTTTATTATACAATTAGTTCCATACCTGATAGAATTAGGTACCTTAAATCAAATTATGTTTTAGTTTATTAGAAATTGTAAAATTAGTTCATGGCAATTAGAACTATTATAATACTACGACTTAAATATTAAAAGGTGCCTTAAAGGTGTCCCATTCTAAACAAAATTATTTCCAGTACATAACAAATATGTGATAAGATCAAATGTAGCAATATCACAAAACACATATTCCACAAATTCTATTTAATTTCAACATGCAAGCTCAAATTTAAACTACCTTTAGTTATAACATAAACCATTCAAATTTAGTATCTAAACGTACTATACGACTGATATGATCTAGTAAATGCCACAAATTAAACACCTAATTAATTCAAGTATTCCATATCTACAATAAATATTGTAAATTACTATATAAAAAGCGGTAGTCGCAGTTGAATGAACATTGCACTAAGTTACGCATAAATTTGGTGCCATTCACGAATGGGTAGTTCAATTATTGCCAATAGAAAAAATTGGGCTAGTTCATCAATGTTATATAATAGATCTAGATACGTCTACATACAATGTTGAACAAATTTGTATATGTAATTATTGCCACCCGATGTATAGATTATATAATGTCCGTATTTGTAGGTTCCTAAAATGTTATCTACATGACTCTGGAGGTCCTATGAGGCATAAAGATCTTATTGAATTTTTTGTATTTTAAATGTAGCCTCAACCCAGGTAGAACCACCCCAGAATTTTATTCCATAATACAGTAAGCTTTGAAAGTATACATAATAAACGTGAAGCGTGGAAACTGATATTTTTCCTTATAGTATATATAGCATAGACAGCACTGGATTTTTTTCTATTAAGCTCCTCTAGATGGTGTCCTCATTTAAGCTAATTCTTATCTATGAAATAGAGTGAAATAAAGTGATGAAATTATATTATATTCAAGTACTATATCCATTTGCGTGAATTTTTAAGATGAGTGAAATGCGAAGTTATTTGTTTTAGTGAGATTCAGTAACAATCTGTTTTCAAAAAACCAAAAAATTACATTATTTAAGAGTTTCTTACATTCGGGTGCAGCACTGTTAAACGTCTATCAACCGCAAATGGGGAAAACAGAACTTCGGGTCAAATCTTGCAACTGAATTTTAAAGCCTAAGTAATTACTAAGTAAAGCCTCTGCCGATTGATCTGAAATTTTGCACGCACGTTTAGTTTGGATGACAATACATGGTTAGCTAAGTGACGTCATTCTAAATCACATATGGTGCCGCCCAAGATGGCGGACAGATGGGTAAAAAATTAAAGGGTTTACTGAGAATACGAAAATAAAATAATGCCACTCTAAATCCAATATGGCGGACTACCAAAGATGGGGACTACCAAAGATGGCGGACTAGTTATTTTTATGTATTTCCATGATATGGGTATCAAATGAAAGAGTTTGTTGAGGATAATACGAGAATAAAATTCTCTCACCCTAAATCCAATATGGCAGACCAAAGAAGGCGGATTAGTTATTTTGTATGCACTTCCGTGACATGGGTATACAATGAGAGGATTTGCTGAGAATGAGAATGAGAATACTAATGTTCTAAATAACTTTTACTAAGTATTACTCTATATCACGGTGAAATAGGTAAATAAGGCTAAATTGACTTATTTTTAGAAAAGGAATTTGTGGTCTAACATTGTCCAGGTAGTTTGCAGACACCCTGTATATTAAATGCCCATATAGGGTTATCATCAAGTCTCTATTACATTACTATTATTGTGATAAGCTTAGAAGCAAATATTTCGGAAAGTATTAAATTTAGGAAGGCTAATACCGCGCATCCACGCACAACGTTTTCGAGTGTTAACGCCCTATGGCGAATAAGTCAAATGTGCTTCCATCTAGCGACTGTTACAAGATTTACTAGAAATGGTTTGGGTAGATTGAAACAGAAGGCGTTACTTATAACATTTAACATAATTTTATGCAGTCTCTTATAAAATTGTGATCCAATAAAATTGAAGTTAAGTTGAGAGCTATTATATAAAATAAGTTTTTAATATATATAGATTATATTACGTAGTTTTACATGCACGTTTGTGCTTTTGCAGCTTCATTTCATTTAATGAATATTTTGTGATAACAACATGGTCGGCGTATTTAAAGGGGTTATTCCGAGCAATGTCAGAGGTGTATTGTCGCGTTCGCGAAATTGCCCCACATCATGAGTAAACTTATAAATATAGACGAATATCGTATATACTAATATACTATTTATATAATAATATATCTTTGTTATAGATGCCAAGAACATACTAACGATTCAC
Organism: Tetropium fuscum; assembly: GCA_964058915.1. NCBI lineage: Eukaryota > Metazoa > Arthropoda > Insecta > Coleoptera > Cerambycidae > Tetropium > Tetropium fuscum. Next base: position 28,803 of record CAXKVY010018549.1, on the reverse strand, counting down.
AGATAAACAAAAATGGACCTTAGATTAGAATAACTGGAAGCAACTATTGCAGAAATTAGGTTGGGGCGACCTATTCGAGCAGTAGGAAGAGAATTTGGTATTCACGAGTCATCATTGCGGGACAAGTTGAAACTGGCGATTGTGACCCCTCCAAAATTGGGACGAAGATCCATTTTTACCGAGGAACAAGAAAATAAGTTGGCGGAACATGTAAATAAATACTTACTCCAATGCAACTCAGGTAATTGGTGTTTATTTATGCAGAAAGAAATAACATAGTTTATTGGTTAAAATTAGATTAGTTAAAATTATTTCTGAGAAGAAATTGTGATATAGGTAAGCGTTAGAAAACCGAAAGGTACTAATATTAACCGAATTCAAGCATTTAATAAAGAAGAAGTTACAAGATATTTTGGATGTCGTCTTAAAAAAATATATTCGAACCTGACCGAATTTTCAAAGTAGATGAGACGTGAATCGATACGGTACAAAAACCTGCCAAGATTTTAAGTCCAAAAGGTCAGAAACAAGTGGGGTATGCAATTTCATGGAAACGAGGTAAAAACTGTACCATTGTTTGCGCGTTTATTCGTCTCAATTAGAAAAAGGTGGACCATTAGGTGCAAAGTATACGTGCTCTAAGAATGGATGGATCAATGGATGGATCAATGGATGGATATTTTGATATATATGGCTGAAACACTTTCAGAATCACGTAAATTCATCTAAAGAGCGCATTCTATTAATTCCTGACAACCCAACCCCGTGTCTCATACATCTCTTGACATATATTATTGACATAATATCTAGACTTGATATTTTATGGCCCATAAACCTCATACAATAGGGAATGTGACTCCTATCTGAAGGCAAATCCTCATTAAAAAAATACTCACTATGACTTGGCGGAATTGTTTAAAAGAGCATATACAAAAACAGCTACATTAGAAAAGGCTGAGGCAGGTCTCAGTTCTGCTGGTGGTGTTTTCCCATTCCAACCATATAAATTTTCCCCTAGCGATTTTGCCCCTGCACAACATTTCAGACATGTAGAATATATTGAGCAAGAGACTGATTTATGAAAAATTATCAGCTGGTCAATCAAGAAACTCAAATGTGGAATGTCTACGACCCGGCTCACCAAATGCGCGACCACCTTATAGTTTAGAAGAGCCGCAACCTACTAATACTTTGAAAGAGGAACAATGTAGCCAAATAACCCAGCTGGAGAATAATAGTCCAGAACATAATATGATTCAAATCTCACTAATTTCACAAATTCCGCGACCAAATACAAAAAAACCTAGTCACAAAAGGAAACATTATTAAATTCTTACTCGCACTCCAATGAAACTCATATTGGAAGAAAATGAAGTTAAAAAATCTGCAGCTGTAGAAAAAAAGGCAAAACAGTTAAACAGAAGAAGGTAATGCGAGAAGAAATTAAAACTAAAAAATATATCATTTAAGAGAAAAGTGCACTTTGATGATTCCGAAAGTGATGTAAGTGAAATAAATGAAAATGACATGTGATGACGACGAACTAAATGACATTGATCCAACAGATGATACATACGTTTAAGATGAGGTGTGTATTATTTGGGGAATTTGGTCAGCAAAACGAATTATGGTACCGGTGCACTTCTTGTGCAAAATAGGCACATTCGGCACATTCCAAATCCACCTGCTGCCAATTCAGCAAAGAACTTTTTCTGCGATAATTAGCAACCTTAAGAGCACACTAAATTACATTTTGTGGGTTATTTTCTGTTAGTTTCTGCTACTTTTTCACTTTTAATCAGTTTACCTTGATATTATTATTTGTAGCACCTATACATATTTTTTTATGAAAGAAGATGATCTCCTTACTAGCGAATTAAATTTTACGTCTGATTGCTGTCAATGCCGACGTAATAAAAATAATTTTCTTCAGTGCGCAGAAATAGCCGTCTCTCCCCTATAAGATATTTAATAAAAATTATTCAGAACATCAGAACCGAACATGAGAACCGAAAGAAACATTATATAAATGGTGTTCCTATTTAAAAAAATATAAATCGTTGTTCCCCCTGTATATTATTATTGAATTAAAAAATATAGTGAAAAGCAGAATAGAAGGAGAAGGAAATATTTTTTGTATGACGCACACCTCTATTTTTATTTTTCTTAGTGCGTCAAATAAAGAATATATATGGAGGGGGGACTATTATACATGATCACCACCTGGTACAATTCTGTTGCCTTTTTGAGTAACCTCAGTGAAAGGAATTCAAAGGAATTCAAAGGAATTCAAAGGAGTTCAAAGTCAGAATTCTGAGTTTCAAGTTGGAATTCTGAATTCAATATCAGAATTCTAAGTTCAAAGTTATAATTCTGAGTTTAGTCAGAATTTCGAGTTTGAAGTCAGAATTCCGAGTTTAAAGTCAGAATTCTGAGTTTGAGGTCAGAATTAAAAAAATATTATGTGGCCCTTCTACGCCTTCGTATGTTTCTGTTCTTAACAAACAGTAGATAATAAAACGAGAATTACTCGAATGTACTAATCTTATATTTTAGAAGATACGTATTTTTATATATTTGGAAGATATATACGTTGATGGTTCACTTATTGCTTATATATAAATTATTTTTAACATTTTGTTAACCGCACTAATCTTATATTTTAAAATACATTTTTACGTTGACAGTTCGATTTGATAGATAAAGCATTTAACTATAATTTTTATAAGTACAATATTAATAAATTTAATTTATAATCGAAGAACATTTCAAATCGGGAATATAACAAAAATATAAATTGTATGGCTCGCTTAAACAACTGCCGCCGAGCACGACTTACAAAACATAAACGAACCTGAATAATTGCACTCAAATCACATACATAGTTTACATATTTCTGGTTCCAATCGAGTGCACAACGGGCGCCAAAAAATACGCGATAGGTGGAATATGTTAGGAAGTAAAAAAATCAAATACGTGTACTTGCTCGGTAATATTGTACGCAGACCTTGCTATTGTCGCAATACACTTTCGAGTAATATGCTTTGTATACATAATAAGCCGGTAGGTTAGGAGTTGTGGGCCGTTTTTTTCTTATAATTGTGGTGAACGTTTGGTGGTTAGGAATCCAACTATATAAGTCAGAATATCTATCCCCTAGTCAGTATCGTAAAGCATTCAGTACAGTGTTCAATAAGAAAAGCAACATGTTCGTCAAGGTGTGTAGTGATTTTCTGAGGGTAGAATAATAGAAGCGAACACCTAGCAGTAAATAATATAATAGTGTCAAAAATTATTGATTTTGAAATTCAGTTCAGTAAAATTATGTTTAAATAATTTTATTACACTAGCGGAAATATGTTGAAAAATGTGTGAAAGCAGTTTTATTATAAATATACACAAACTCAAGAGATTTTCAAAAAGTTCTATGAATAATACGAAAATTCTGAAACTGGATTTAAATTTCCAAAAATATAATTGCCTTCTTTATAATACCTATGTAGGTTTTTACGAACAAAATCTACTTATTTCATATGTGCATTCTATTATAAGAATATATTAAAGAAATATGTTTGGCATATGGTAATAAAAATGTACAACACACGAAAATATAAATTAAAATATACCTAATTTGTCATTATACAAATTTATAACTCAAAAGCACTTTTGTCAATTTGAGACGTAGTGGGTTACTTGGAATGTGATATTACATACTTAGAACATTTGATAATTACAATTACTCATAGTTAGAAATTTAATAATCATTTACCTATTGGATTTATAATAATTTTGGATTTTAATAATTTAACGTAAGTATATCGATAGTAAAATTAGTTTCACCATATTTAGTAACACATCGTGTCTTGAAACTTACCTAATACATATTTTATTACATCATAAACTAAAGAAACACAAAAATGAGATCTTCAAATTCTAAAACATGTTAAAATAGAAACCATTTTGTCTCTAAAATAATAAAGTAAAATGAAAATAATAATAATAATAATACGTTATTGGTGGTTAATTAAATTAAATCATGATTAATTAAAATCAGGACTTAAAAATTGAGGAAAACAATGTAATGAGTGCGTATTATGTAATAACATAAAACGTCTTTGTCACCTAATATATAAATACAGATATAAATATAAACATAATATAAATAAAAACTGTTGAATTTGAATTTTTTATAGAAATATATGTTACCATGCATATCTGAAAATGAATTTTGAAGATATCAAAATCATAAAACGTTTTTGATAGTATGTATATTTTTATTTTCAATCTATATATCGATTTACAAATCCTGTCTGTGTTATAAAATAATATAAAATAGTATGTTGTACAATATCTGGTTCTAGATACTCGAAGAGACTTTTCTTATACGTTATTATTATTTCTAGCTTGATAATAATGATTATGGAAACGTCTAGTATATAAGTTTATATTTTCTTTGATATAGTTTAAGCATTCCATGATAAAATCCCATGAGAGGACAAGTATTTTTAATTTAATAAAATGTTATCTTTAGTTTAGTCATCTTTAAATTTGAGTCCTGCTAGTATTCTGTCGCGTTTTCGTTCAAGTCCGAATATTTGCAATGTGGGATGAATATCAATAGTAATAATAATAATAGAAAATAATAATAATAGAAATAAAAACATTTTTTAAAATATGAAAACAAAAAATAAGTTTATAGATCATAAATCTTCCAATATAAAACAATTACAATTAAAACGTCTTATTTACAGATTGTAGCCTTGTCTGCCATTGTAGCCTACACACAGGCAGGATTAATTGGAGGAGGGCATGGATATGGGTATGCTGCGGCTCCTGTTGCACTTGCAGCCCCTGTGGCAGTTGGAGGACACCAAACGGTTGATTACTATGTAAGTTTCAGTATTTTGCGTTACCTATAAAAATTTGAAAATTATAAAAATTATGCAGTATCAACATACATAATCTCTTTCAAATCAATATCGATAGGTTACCTTTATAGAAGGGTCCTAAATTTATTTTGATCATGATGTTAATTTTGGACATGATACTTTTATCTATTTTTTTGCTGAGATAATTATTGCGACCTAAGTAAGTAAAACAAAAAAGCAGCTAAGATAAATGGTTTTACACATTATTAGTTAATTTTCCAAAAAAAAAATGCTTTCTTTGTAAATAATAATGAAGAAGAAGAATATAGAATTTATAATTTATAACGAGCAAAACTAGTAAATTTAAGATGTCTAAATATTGAGTATCTACTTATACATAAGAATCCAGTTAAATACCAGAAGTAGTTCAAATACTACAAATAGTACAGCAGCAGAAATGTACCTACCTTATTACCTAACTCAAATTAGCCTTCATGCTTGAATTATTTAATGTTATTATAAATTACAACCGAAGTTTTAACCGTCTTTAATATACCCAGAACGATTCAATTAAATTTCCGATTCAGTCTGACATACCTGCCTTAAAATGTTCTTTAATGTATGGAAATAAGGAAGATTGTAATCGAGCAACATAATAGTTGCATGTGCCAGATCGTGTTTAGAATTAAAGTCATTTAAGTGTATCAAGTTATGCAACTGTTACCTACGTGTGTAATTTTGTAGAAAATGTATGAAGTAAGTCATATTTTTGTTTTACTCATGTTACGATATATGTGAGTATGTTACTTTAATTATATGTCTTGCAGGAGATTATTTACTAGCTATTTTGATAGTGAACCAGTTGCTTAATGTTTCTTACAATAATTAATCACAACCTGTACCTACCGTAATATTTATTATAATTACTATACTGCAGTGTATACATGACTTATGTTACTAAGAAAATATATCTTTCATTTGTAGATAAAATTATTTCAAATATTTAGTAGCTTCCTGTAATTTTTCTGAAACCGATTCCACAAATCTTAGCTAAATTTACTTACTACTTATATATATAGTAGGTACCTACTTGCATTGTTGCATCTATTAGAAGTGAAAAATTCAACAAATCTGATTTTTCCTTTTTCTTTCAGGCTTATCCTAAATATGAATTCAACTATGGAGTAGCTGACGGTCACACTGGGGACCATAAATCTCAACATGAAGTCCGTGATGGAGATGTCGTGAAAGGATCCTACCAAGTAGCTGAGCCTGACGGTACTCTCCGTACTGTACATTATACTGCCGATGATCATAATGGTTTCAACGCAGTTGTTACTAGAACTGGACATGCTGTACATCCTCAAGTTATAACCAAATCAATTGCTGTTGCTGCTCCAATCTCAATTGGTCATGGTGGTTATGGAGGTTATGGTCTTGGGGGCCACGGCTATTAATATTATCGATCTCTAACAATGCTCATTTGTGTATATACCTCATAATATCGTATTTAGTATTATTCTATTCTTATTCCTTCTCGTAAAAGCCATATTTATTTTTCATACTCGAAATAAAAATTGCCATTTCTTCTACACACGAGTTTTATTATAGCTTTCATATTTCAGGCTTCATTTGGCCAAAAGGTTAATACAGTTGCTAACAAACATTGACATTAGTTACTCCTCAAGATTTAAAAATTAATTTTTAAATCACAAAAAACTAAAGAAAAAATTCCTAAATTATAAAAAAGCAACAAACAAGGGATTCTAAAATGGAACAAAAACAAAGGTACATTAATAATGAAAAAATGATATTGAAAATATGGTTGAAAACATGTCGACAATAATTCTAAATAATATTAAAGATATATTTACGTTTGCCTTTTGATTTAATATAAGCAATAATTTACCGATTTCAAATATAATCGGAACATAATAATAATATAAAAAACGTTCCATATATATATATATATATATATATATATATATATATATATATATATATATATATATATATATATATATATATATATATATATATATATATATATATATATATATTGTGAAAAGTAATCTTGGGTTTGTAGCATTTCATTACATAGAAATAAGCAACTAGACGAATAAGAAAGAAAACACACTTACCAGTACTATATCTGGACACACATACGGAAATGAATCACTATGCATATGAAAACGAACCACTTAGAAGTTGTACAAGTTCTTTCACCTTTCTTGAGGATCTTCAGAGCAGTATACGATTTATTTCATTGATCATTCATACTTGAATTTAAATTACCAATACACCAACACTTGCAGTGACGTTTTATGACATTAGTTTTTGACGGAACTCATTCTTAGAATACACAAACCTAGTCTACTATTTATATTTGTTCTATTTGAACATATTATATATAAAAGCATTAGGCATACAGTTATCCAGAAGATAATAACAATAATAATACATCTTCATGCATATGCATATGTTTTCATATGCATAGTGATTCATTTCCGTATGTGTGTCCAGATATAGTACTGGTAAGTGTGTTTTCTTTCTTATTCGTCTAGTTGCTTATTTCTATGTAATGAAATGCTACAAACCCAAGATTACTTTTCACAAAATAAATATGAACAGCAAAGAATTTCAAAGCTAATATATATATATATATATATATATATATATATATATATATATATATATATATATATATATATATATATATATATAACTTCATCTAAAAAAAACTTATAACACCATTTTTAACACCCAGAACCCTTTTAACATCCAAAGCCCATTTTTTAACACACAATGTCAAAAAAATAATTTATAGTAAACTATTACAAGTAGGTACCTAGCTATTTTTACATGTAAAATCTGGAGACAAAAATCATATGACAAATTATACCCAAAGACCTTTTTTTAATATACAAATATAAAAAGGGACCATCGTACTGCATTATAATAATTTATAGTAAACTATTGCAGGTATTATACTTGGCTATTTTTACAGGTAAAATCTCGAGACCAAGTATATATATGACAAATAATATCACGTTAAAACATTTTGATGGATAAATTATTCAGTGGATAATTGTTACTAATGAATTATTATTACTAGTAAGATATCACATAAATATTCACCAATATGTCTTTTATGATAAGAGATTTGTTATCACATATTAAGTACCTAATGTGCAAGAGATCGACGAAACAATGGAAGGAGGCGTGTGCCGCATTCCACATGTGCCGTGTACAATGACTTTTATAAATAATTTGATAAGTACTATACGTTGAGAAATTTCAGTGTAAAATAACTGTTGACTTTACTATCATCCTAAATTAGTTTTATTTTAAATATATTTGCTTGCTTGGTATAAGTAAGAATAATTTAGAGCTTCTCAATGAATACGTTTACTTTTAAATGATAAATAAAATAACACAGCTACGTAATTTAATATACATATTGATATTATATTTCTAAACATGCTAATAAAAGAGCCAAATCAACGTAAGAGCAAAAGTATTGCTTGAGAACTAAATTAATCTTCAATTACTATTTATTCAGCTTCAAAAATAATTCCTCCATTATTAATTTATCCAAATCATTAAGTTATTCAAATAATTAACTATATCTGTTATTTAGGATATGCTTCCACCTATTATTATAGCCTACTATACTATATATATATAAAAATTTAAGATATTGGTCCTTAATATAGAAGGAATTCAAAGATATTTGAAATCGCATTAGAGTTTGCTTGCCACTGTTTTTTCAAGATAATGTACGGTTTCTCCATTATTTTTGTTGTATTGATTTTCAATTGCTCATTTATTTAAACATTTAACTAATAAATAATAAATAAAAAATAATAAACAACATTATTTACTAGCTTTAACATCTAAGTTAAATAAAGTTTAACTTTTATAATAGGTATTATATTTTATAATACACTCTGTGTATGTACGTAACACCGTTGTATATGCTGCTATGATCAGAGATAATGTAGAATTGTAGTTATATTTTTTTAATTAAATTTTTTTACTGATTGATTTTTATTTGCTCATTTATTTAAACATTTAAATAATAAATAATAAATAAAAAATAATAAACAACATTTGCTAGCTTTAACATATAAGTTAAATAAAGTTTAACTTTTGTAAATATTATCTATTATAACACACTCTGTGTATCTACGTAACAACGTTGTACATGCTGCTAGAGATAAAGATCAGATGCTGATTAGAGATAAAGTAGATTGTATTTATTTATTTTTAATTTCATTTTTTTACCATTACCATTTTTAGTCAAAAATGAAAATTCGATGGCATTGCAGAACGGGATCGCCATTATGAATTTAGAACACCAATTCCAAACCCCCCCCCCCCCGATTACAGTAAGTACATCCCGAATAGGCTATAAGTACAACTATTATAATGACTAGTATTAGTAGTATTGAGGTAGCCGAGACCTGACGCGAAAGGCACAAACGGGCTTACCCCTTTCGTCCTAGTTAAAATTAATACACTTTGCTAGCCAAATAGGCACACAGTTTACCTGTACTTTTAAATAAGTTATTGATGTGATCTAGCAATAATCATGAAATGTCATGTATTGAACGTCAGAAGTGCCACTTCGGATATTTCGACATATTTGTCATCTCAATTTTTTAAATTAATTTTAATAGTTTAAAGTAGTACAAAGTTTATTTACGAGTCCAGGGGTTTGATTCATAACGATACAGATTCATAACATTACTTCATATCGCTCCCCTACTTAGTTATATCACCACTTCCCTCGTCGGACCTCCTTCCCGACCTTCTGACGTAGGTGAGAATATCGGTCCTTCGGTCGAGGGAGCTTACCTTTTCCGGTGCGACTTTCAATCTAAAGTCGCAATTTTGTTGTCAAAATATGCAAAATGACGGCCCTACGATGACTGATGAATTTTACCATTGACGATCCCACTCAACCCAAAATCTGCATTTGGGGTTTTTGAGTGAGCAGATCACGATATTTTTGGCGAATGGTATTTTTCACTCCTATCGGTTTTTACGTCTATACAAAAATGAAAACAGACAATTTGACAATTTGATGACGATGTTACGTATAATTCGGAAAAACTTTTATAATCTATCTATGTATACTTATGCAACCCTTCATACACTTTGGTGTTTTCTTGGTTACTTATTTAACTCTTATTTTATGGACTCTCTGTTGATATACAATAAAGCAAATTAATACTAAGCAATATGGCCGTTTTTACAAGTTTACTATTGAATTATATATTGTTCTTGTTATTTTTTCATTACATGGATATTATCTTCTACATGTTATCTAAAGTAAGTGCTTATCTGTATTAAGCTTTTACTCTACTTAGATTTGTTTAAATGAATGCTTTATCTATTTGATTTTATTTGTTAGCAAATATTTCTATTTCAGTACCTGTTTTATGTTTCTATACTTGTGAAACTGTAGTGATTCCTTCTTCTCCTCTTTAGGAAGTATTCTGGAATGCCTGCATCTCTGGATACCTGGATCAATGTTGCTACTTGATGAGATGATTTACTATTAACGCTGGAAACTGTTTAACCAATTACTGATTTCCTGGCCTCCATAACCTCTCTACGTCCACTTGAGTAAGTATTTATTATTTTCTACCTGTTTTAATTGTGATTTTCTTCTAAAATTAACCCCGATTAAATCCATGTCTTCACCATTTTCTAATTTTCTGGTTACTAATCAATAAAATTATTTAAAAAATCGTCCTGGTTTTATTTTATATTGTGCACTAGACATTTTTACTGTTTTTGTTATGTTTACCTATCCTTTTAATGTGTGTGGCACTATCACACTAAGTTCTTATTTTTACTATCATTGTTAGTTTACCTCTTAACCTATTAACAATGTAGTGACGACTCTTAATACTTTTTAGCAATAACACTTTTTAGGTAATGAAAAAAAAAAGACAGATTCATCAGTATGGTGCCTCGGAAAATAATTGCAGAGGGGATAGAAGTTATACAGCTGATCCTGATGCCGATACAACTACTGCGGGGCCCTGGAGAAAGCAGAATGTGGTTGTTCAACTGCTTTCATCGGCGACGTGCATCTGCTGGTCGTACTGCTCGCTTTTGCTCCAAGGGAACGAGAGATAAAGTTTTTCAAACCTGGGAGGGGGAATGACGAAACCAAAGTTATTCCTCCAAGGAATTGCAGGAACTTGACTTTGCCAAGAGCATTTTTTTCATTCAAGGGTTTAAAAAAGTTTCAACTCTCTAGGATTTTTTTCCATTGATTTGTCTAATTTGACTGGGGTAGTAGATATTTTGTAATTTTCAGTATACATTTTTGAGTTCTGGTGACGGACACTTTGTATGTGAAACATACGAAATTAATGCGGATTTTAGTGCAAGTATGGTATATAGTGGAACCTTACGTAGGTAGTAAGCTGTCAGTTTATTGAAAGGTTCATTTAAGATAACTAATTTATAAAATAAATGATGGTACACCAGCAGATTCTAATGCCTGGTATATAATTACTAATACTTAAATACCCAAGCTATACCACTGAGGTACACTGCAGATTAAATATTGTTTTCAACAATATTGGCTAACGAGGGAACTGCAAAGGCATAACAAGGTTAAACAGGTAACTAAATTTTCGATTTCCAAATATCGTTTTAAAAAAATCACAACTTTTATGAAATGCCTTATAAGATACTATGTCTATTAGACTATGAGGTGCATAGCTAGATATGTATTTATAAGTACTGAGTTAACTGAAAACTAGTGAATTATAAAAAATAAGATGAATTATTTGTAGTTTTTTAACGGTCTCTATTTCAGCAAAACAATGTAGACGTTTTGACGGAAATATTCCAGAATATAATAATGCTTACAAACATTAATCTAGAGATTAATATTCTACATAATGTAAATGTACTTGTATTTAAGTATATACCTAATAATGCTGATATAATCAGTGAGAGAGTAATAATTGCAAGTTTGCAATTTTGGGATTATTACAACATATTAATATTAATTTTGTCGTACTTAGGAAGGCGATAATGTGGGTCAAAATAAAATGTATTGTGATTACTTTCAATGTTTGTAGTACATATAGCGTAGATTAAGAGGGAGCTTTTTCTACTTATAAGTATACTTATTCATGCGTAAAATACATACCTATAAAAGACAATCATTTTAAAATTAAATCAGTTCAACATCTCTACTTTGGCTATCATCAAGTCTACAGAAATGCTTTTCAAGGTTAATACTCGTTTAAAATGTCGTTTACTCTTCTAAATTTTCACTGACGTTTGAAAGTTTCATTTACTGATATGTGATAAGTTTCATTTAATGATTTGCTACAAGAACAAATTTTCACGAGACAGATACCTCATATATATTGGACATTATAAAGTGTTATACCTAGTACTGCATTTATCAATATCAAATAAATTATGTTTTACAATTACTACTTCCAATACTTAATTTATAAAATATGCATTACTCTCCTGTAAATTATATCTTGTAAATTATTGTATTTTATAATCGGTTAAATTCTTGATTTTGATTTTCAGGTTCTTGCCATTGCAGCCTTCGCCGCTGCCGCTAATGCAGGATTATTGAGTCACAGCAGTGCGTACTCAACAGCCCATTTGTCTGCACCTTCAATATCTCTCGGTGACGCAGCTCCTCATATTTCCCATAGCTATACGGCTCCAGGTATTTCCCACGGATATGCTACCCCCGCAATATCCCATGAAGTAGATTATTATGCCCACCCAAAATACGAATATTCTTATGGAGTTGAAGACCCACATACCGGCGACCATAAATCCCAACACGAAGAAAGAGACGGAGATGTAGTAAAAGGATATTACACTGTTGCTGAACCTGATGGAACTCTACGCACAGTACATTATACTTCTGATAAGCATAATGGATTTAACGCTGTTGTAGAGAAATCTGGACATGCTGTCCATCCCCAAGTGTATGGAAAAGTTTTGCAAGCCCCAGCATACTACCACCATTGAGTTGATAACTGTGATTTAGTTTGTACAAATACGAATATGTGATTTAGTTATGTACAAAGATCTGTTTATATATTATATTATTATACATAAAAGTCAATTATTTGCTAAAAATATTGTAATTATGAAGAAACCGTGGTTTAACCTTTTTTCCTGCATTACAATATCAAGTATAAATTTATCTTTCTTTTATCTAGGTATAAATTCCATATATGTATTTTCGCAAGAATATAAATAAGTAAGAAATTCGTAAATAATTTAAAAACTGATTTTGAAATGTGGCCATTGACTGTGAAGTTCTTTACCAAATTTTGTAAACCCTTGTATCATACATTACGAATTATAGAAATGTATTACATATTATCCATTCATAAATAATATCAAGAAACATTATATTCATTTTATGCTACAAAAACAGTAAACATGGCCCAACCCATTTGGTCTTAAATATATATTGCAACATAATTCAACTGATTCAACATTCAATTGATCCTTGTCAAAGAAATGATCGAACCCTCAAAAAAATCTATAGTTTTGTGGAACAGTTATGTATATGTACCATGAAACGCAATTATTATTTTTAAATGGTCATAACTGAGAATGGGTGTATCAACAAACAACAAATCAACGGAAGAAAATATTCAGGTCACCATTATATGGCTATTCATGATACTTACTTTCAATTAGCGTTACGTATTATCATTATAGTTTAGTTTTGTTTGTTCTAATATGCTCATTGAAGTATGAAGTTCGCGTTCTTATAAATAATATGTTTTGTCTTTGTTAAAAAATTGTAATATTTGTAGTATATTTTTTTTGTATATGTAAATTATATCTACAGAAGTAGCGTTTCATTATATTTGACGCTTTTCAAAACTTATATAACTTTTGAACTAATTGAGATAATAAAATGCGGTTTTCGCCAGTCTTATTCTAATGGTTAGCAATTGTTTCGTGAGTGTATTTTCTTTTGCTCACTTTAGGTTTGATCAGACATGCCATAGCAAATTTTCAGGGCAACTTTTCAAGGGCAGCTTTTTTATTTCAAATAGAACATCTGTATATTTTTCAACAGTTGGAAAGCTCACTGTTTCCCATTTTTGAAAATTTTATATTTGTTAAGGAAATTATACAGATTGACTGAACGTTTTAATAAGCCAATCATTAGGTGCCTTTTTGGTGCGAAAGTTGAAGAGTATTGAAATTTTGCTGGAGTTTAGATTTTGGTGCCCTACGTGTAGTATGGCGCCAAGTTTGCGATCTAGACTTATAAAAATATCGGCTTAAAGTCAGTTTACAGCACACAACAAGTTGTAGGTTTTAGAGAGAAGTTTTTTATTGAAATTTGGAGAAGACAAAATTTGCTGCAAAATTACACCACTTTTACCAATTAAGTATCCGACAATTACCTAAATTAGTTCCATGTAATAAAGCATAAAATCTTGAATCATGTAACTCGTTGTAGATTTTAGAGAAAAGTGTTTTATTGAAAGTTGGAAAAGATAAATTGTGATACAAAATTGTGCCACTTTTACCAATTCAATATCCGCCAATTACCTAAATTAGTTTTATGTACCTAATAAAGTATTAAAACTGGATGCTTCTATCAACTCGTTTCCACACCAGTATAAGAAATATCTCCTTTTATTTTAAAGATTGTAAAGTGTAAACAAAAGCGCTGAGAGTTATATAGAAATAGCTCCAAAATATGTATCCCCAAATATCGTGTTATTACTGAAAACACATAATTTTTGTCCAACCTAAAACTAATTTGGGACATGCTGATTTTAGCATAATTGTGTTCCGTAAAGTGTACTTTTTTGTGTCTAAAAGTCCCCAATTATCCGCCAAGCCAAACTACCCCAAAACCACCCACAAAGGTACAATTTTGTTGTTTTTTTTGTGATTTTTTAAAAAACCTTACACTTTTCGACAAAACTTGAATATACACTTTTCATAGAGCATAAAATTCTCTAACCAATGGTATATATATTATAAATTCGAGTAAATGCTAAGCCCTATAGCCTTTTGTAAATAAATAAAATTTTAATTCTGCAAAATTATTTTCGATTTCGAAGTTCTATTTTAAAAATATAATAACACCACTTTGGCTTTATTGTATTTTTATCATATCTGCGGCTTTATGTAATTCGCAATTATTTTTTATTAATATTACTAGCTATCTTTATCTTTACAAATAATTTTAAGTTGAGAATATCCTGCCGGTCTGCACACTAATCTCCAAGTAATAAATAAGTTAAAAGTAAAAAATGTTAAAAACACTGAATGATTTATGAAGAACAAAAATATAAATATTGCAAAAAAACCTTCATTATGACATTAGTTTTTGAAAACTAATGTCATAAAACGTCACTGCAAGTGTTGGAGTAATAATATTTTAAATTCAAGTATAAATGATCAATGAAATAAATCGTATACTGCTCTGAAGATCCTCAAGAAAGGTGAAAGAACTTGTACAACTTCTAAGTGGTTCGTTTTCGTGTGTATAGTGGTTCATTTCCGTATGTGTGTCCAGATATAGCACTGGTAAGTGTGTTTTCCTTCTTATTCGTCTATTTGCTTATTTCTATGTAATGAAATGCTACAAACCCAAGATTACTTTTCACGAAACAAATATGAATAGCAAAGAATTTCAAAGCTAATATATATATATATATATATATATATATATATATATATATATATATATATATATATATATATATATATATATATATATATATATATATATGTATATATATATATATATATATATATATATATATATATATATATATATATATATATATATATATATATATATATATATATATATATATATATATATATATATATATTGATATATATATATATATATATATATATATATATATATATATATATATATATATATATATATATATATATATATATATATAGAAAATTAAAATGTCTCTAATCAGAACTAAATAAGAAGACTATAATTCTTATTTAGTTCTGATTAGAGCATACTTAACCCCAAGTTGAGTTCAAAATAGGCTAGAACTATGGTTCCGTATGCTTTTTAATTTGTCAATTTTACTTTATGCCCAAGAAAATTTAATTTTCAAAAATTGTCGACTATGTATTTGCTTTATTGCGTTAAATTTACTATGGAAGAAAAGATAGATTGGTTTTCAACATAATTAGTATATATTTATTTTAAACAAACTTTATCATTTGAAAATGATTCAATATTACTTATTAAAATTAGAAGCTTAAACTAACCTAAGACACCTATGATACCTTAAATTATAACGAAACATGGGATAATTAGAATCCTTAGAGAGCAATATGGGACATGTATTAATAAAGAAACAGTAATTTTATATATTACGACAATGATTATAAAACAAATCAGAAGTTTGTTTGAGGATCTTCAGATCGATGTATGATTTGTTTCATTTATCATTTATACTGTAATTTAAAATTTTAATACTTCATCACTTTCAGTGACACTTGTGTCATTAGTTTCAACGGAACTGAAATTCACAGAAAACACAACCCTATTCTACTCTTTATATTTGTTCTATTTAAACATATTATATATAAAAGCATTAGGCATAAGTACAGTTATCCATAAGATGTTAAACTTTAAAATGCATGAAACCTTGTAGAATCTATTAAAACAACTACTTTTCCTAGCTATATGCTAGAAAATATTGAATTACGTATCCACTCCCTCTTTAAATGTTTCAGAATTCTATTGTATATGTATTTCAATATACTGTGGAGAAATGTTGTATGCGGATGTTGTAAACATAGTTCATAGTTACCTACTTATTGCAAAATATAACTCTTTTAAAGTTAATGAGGTAGGTATCATTTTCATAATTTATTTACCGACGGGAATAATATTCGTCTCTAAGCGATAGATACGACACAATGAAGAAAAAATCAATGAAGAAAACTATTTAAATAAAATAAAACATATATTATTACTCTGATATAAATACGAATAAATAAACACTATAATGATATAACACTAAAAGATTAATGGTAATAATGAGCTGGAGCTGCTACGATGGCTTTTCCGTAAACTGGTGCTGGAGCTGGATGCACAGGGTGTCCAGACTTTTCTACAACAGCATTGAAACCATTATGGTGATCAGCGGTGTAGTGGACAGTACGTAGGGTACCATCGGGTTCAGCAACAGTGTAGTAGCCCTTTACAACATCTCCATCACGTTCCTCGTGTTGAGACTTGTGGTCACCAGTGTGTCCATCTTGAACTCCATAGCTGAATTCGTATTTGGGATGTGCCTAAATTGTAAATAAAATTTTAGTTACCTATCTAATATTGTAAATGGCATTTTAGTCATATTTTATTAAATATCTGTATTCTTGTTTAATAATTTTCGGTATACCATTGTTAGTATATTATTATTTTTTCGAGATTTACCTTAATATTTGATTAAATCTTCAATGTATTATAAGAAAATATCGAGAAGAAAATTAATTATGGATAATAGGTTTAGAAATATATAAAGTGTTTAGAGGAGGGATGTTCATATTTCAATCGTATTCTTTATTCTTACGTAATAGTCTTCTGATTGGTGTACGGATTTAATAAGGGCTGGGGCAGAGAATGCAGCGGCAGTGTAGGCAGGGGCAGCATATCCATGAGATATAACAGGGGCTGCAATATTGGCGGTGGAATACGATGTAGAATGAGATGCATAGTCCAAAAGTCCAGCTTGAGCAATAGCTACGAAAGCTAAGATGGAAACAATCTAAAATATCAAGAAATTATATTAGTTTTCTGCTAACTAAATCGAGTCGTTTAATGGGAAAAAATAGTAAATATATAATAGGGTGAAAAATCATAACATGCAAATATTTTTGTTACTAGATATGATAATATAAAATGTGAAAGAATTATTATATCACTTAATAATCGATTTTTAGTAATATATGTACTTAGTAGTAGTTTCAAGGTATAATTTACTTAAAAAATTGCAGGCATTGATTGGCACATAAATTAAAAAAATATTTATGAACTAAACTATAATCCTATATTTTATTTCAGTTTTTTTTTATCTCGGACACATTAATTCGTTTTAGTTTCTCACAATTACACTTCCCAGCAATTGTAAATTACACACCTTGGCAAACATGTTTTTGGTTGTTGTCACAGTTGTGTTTAACAGATGAGTTTGTACTAACGTTTGTATAACGATTTGGCCTTTTATATGTATAATAATTCCTAAAATAATGATAATGAACAAATGTCCCCCTCTAAAAAATGCAATACAAGACCTCATGAAAGTGAATAGGAATGTGTCTAAAATTGACCTACATTCGGTTACGTGTTATGATATATTTTAATTACGGTAGACAATTATACATGAGATAATACAAATAGCTACAAAACATGTATAAATTAGTTATTAAGTATGGGAATTATAATTTGATATATGAAGTCAGTAATGTAATACATTGACGTTACGCTAACAGATGAAAAAATAAGATTTGTGTATTAATCATATGGCCTACTATATTTATACGAACTTGAGAAAAAATAATATCTTAAGCATTATATGTACAAGTTTTAACATGAGATCTTATATTGACAGAAACGTTTACGACCTAGATTTTATTGGAATTTTAATTGATGTCTATTTGGAAACTCATATCGTAAATATTTGTTTTATTTTGATATTCGCTTTCCTAATTAATAGGCGTCGGTAAATAAAATAATTTAGAGTATATAATAACAAAGAGCAAATATAGGTCTGCTACCACACCCTGAGATTATTAAAGGTGTACCAAGATCATTACTAATAGATTTTATAGTGCTACCCCTTGGCAGTCCAGCCGTCATTGATTTTATGTCAGTAGCCTCCATGAGTATAGCAATTTTCATATTTCTGCCTCTAATCTCTAATTAGAGCATCGTTATTTACTTAGAAGGCACTAGTCGTACTACTCCGCTCGGAATACTTTTTCTATTCAATTCCATAAAATCAGTAAATTTTAATAATTCAAGTAACTCCGGATATTGACATTGGTAGCGACTAGAGCCCTGCTTATAGGCTATTTATAATGTCCTAAAAACAGGGCAATTAGGAACTAAGAGATTCAAGGGTTTTTATTGCAGGAATCGGTTAATGGGTTATTTAAAAAGAAAATACCGAGAAATGCTATTAAAGTAGAGGGGAAATTGGAGTTAGGGGTGAAAATGCACCCTTTTCAGCATTTTGTTTTATAAAGAAACGCCTATATCTATCACTGAGCCAAAAAACTTATAGACAAAATAATATAAAAATTTTAATAAAATCGAAATTTTGAATTTTATTTTCTGTCTGTTTCACCATTTTCGGGATAAAGACTTAAGCTATTTCGATGGGAAATGTCTACAAAATGTTTCATACAAAGTATATCGAAACTTTGTTTCGTTTGCGAGATATATTGTAAAAACTGAAAAGGGTACATTTTCACCACTATCTCCAATTTCTCTCTAATTTAATCTCACGCACACCGCGGTTCTTTCTCCCTATGTGAGCCATTTACCGATTCTGGCAATAAAATCCCGTGAACGTCTTAGTTCCTTTCTATATGACATAATCAATAGCCTATGTAATCATTTCCTTTTTGGAATTCTGCGTTGTGATTAAGCTAGAATTTTTTCATGCAAAGTCACATTATTCTGTGGTTTTAATTATTCTGTGGTCTCGGAAAGTATGATTGAAATATATGTCTTAAGAAAACTTATAATCTCTCTTAAGAAAACTTACAAACATGTTTAACTCACAAATATGTTTACCGTAACTCATATACCCGTTCACCTGGCAAATTATTGAAGTGACAATTCAACTCATCGTTTTGCACCAATGTAATTCAGCCTATGCAACAGCATATTACACTAACAATATTTACGTCAAATGAGAGGCAACATAGTAATCCAGCGACAATATTTATGTCAGATAAACCTAAAAAAAATATGAATTTTATTTCAACAAGAACAATCAAACCGGTCCCAATTTGACTTTGAATTCGGTATCTTTTTGTATTACTTGATGTTGAATTTGCTACTTCTTGTAGGTACTTAATCGTTGTTACTAAACCGGTCATATTGGAAATTACACGAAGCGCCTACAAGAAATGAAATTATGTCAGATGAACGTCAAAATTAACATTCTTGTCTCATTGAATTGTCCTCTGAATACAACTCGTGCTTCAGTTTTGCTTCAATATTTGTCATTCATTCATTACTCGTTGCTGCTGTTTTTGGAAAATAATTACTCCCGCTTCGCGCTCTTGATTATTTTCGTCACAGAGCAACTCGTATTCAGAATGATAAATATTATTGTATTCTTAGTATGTGTTTATGTTGTAACTTGTTGTATTATAAGTATATGAAAATTTTATATAAAAATTTTATATTAGAAAAACCATTTAGAGCTTCGCATACAATATTTACATGCTGGTCCTAAATAATCATTCAATTACTCATTCCAATGAAATAAATTATATTTAAAAATAGTATACGAGCCCCTTCCCATGTCAGTTGGCCCACCCATTAAAATCCTAGTTTTTTAGTCAGCATCAAAATATAATAAATACTACAAGCTGTTTTTAGGTCTCAAAGTAATTAATAGGGCATATTTAATCATATGCAGTAGGAAACACCCAACTTTATTGGTCCCCATTTAAATGTGTACCAAAGAAGCAAAATGTTGCAAGTACGGCGGTCAAACCCATTTTTTATTCATTACAAAGTAAGCCTACAATCCGAAGGTGGCCGTGGAAAACAGATGCCAAAACAATTAAACAAATATTGCTAATACTCATAGCTGTCAGAATTCATTTGATACAGCTTCAAAGTAGTTGTGATCTTTAAAAATGGGCAGAGGAAATGAATGAAAAAATTCGTTCACTTATTATTAAATTTTACAATTGTGTTTCAGTTCAATTTGTGTTACATAGTCAAACGCGGAAATATAGTTACTAGTCTAAGAAATGAAATATAGTACTAGTCTAAGAAATATAGTTAGAAGATATAAAATGACGAGTTCAGTCGCTGAAAAACCCCGATAAGTATGTAAAAAAAACAAGATTACAAATTGTGATAGAAGAGCATTAAGAAGAATTATCCAGAAAAACAGACAGGCCAATTACCTTGAGTTAAATGTTCTGTGTAGAGATGCCGTTGGAAGGCGTATTTCAAGATCAACAACTCACAGAGAAGCTCACAAATTAGGATTTGGAACTTATAAGGTAAGTTTTTTAGGAAAGAAAAATGGAATAGAAAAATTAAAAGTGACAATTTTGCATTAGGCCAAAGGAACGCCACTTTTAACACCACAGCAGAAGAAAAATAGGGTAAGATAGGCAAAAGAACATAAGGATTGGACATCTTAGCAATGGCGTGCAATACAATGGAGCGATGAGGCCCGATTCGAGGTTTGTGTTGGAGATAGTCGAGGTAGAGTTATTCGCAAAAAAAATTAAGCGTGATGACTGTCTTAAAAGAAAAGTAAAATTTCCTGCATCGGTCATGGTTGGGGGACGAATATCACCAAAAGGAGTAGGAAAATTCCATTTTATTGTCTGAAACGTGGATACAAACAAATATTTATTTGACCATTTTAGAAAAATCACTCATGCCGGTTATGGAAGAGTGTTTGACATCCGGCCAAGAATTTATGTTTCAGCAGGACGGCGCAACATGCCACATCTCAAAACGAAGTTTAAAATGGAGGACTATGGTATAGCACTTTTGGAAAGGGTTTCTAGTAGTCCCGATCTATCACCCATTGAAACTTTGTGACACGAGATGAAAAAGGTGCTACGGAAATACCCTGCTCGAACAATCCCTGAACTTCAGCTTCAGAGCAAAAGCTTCAGGAAATATGGGATTCATTTATACCAGAATTATGCCAAGGCGTGGTTAATACTATGCCCCAACGAATTTCGGCTGTAATAAAAAATAAAGGTGATGTTCCCAGTGGTAAATTTTAAAATTGTTGTGTTGTTAATTTAACGTATTTGTTTACATTTATTTATTTTGATTCTCATTTTGTGTTACCTAATATGAATTTTTGTGGTTAAAAAATGTTGTCAAAAGAATAAATAAATTTGGAAGTTCGTGTCATCTATTTTTGCTCAACAAAATAATATTAATATTATAATATTATTAATATTAATATTATAATATTAATTAAAATAGTTTGCACAGTTGCGGAATACGCAACAGTATAAAATTGTCAATAAGCGAGAAGGACGGTAACAATTTTTCGTTTTAATTATTATCTGTATCATATTAGGATGAATAGAAAAAACAAAAATAAATTTAAAAAAATAGTTTATGATATCTTATATTCTATATTTTTCAATAAGAAGCTTTGAATACATTTGAAATTATTCGGCAACTTTTTCCTTTTTTTTTATGTGACTATACTGGATGAGAGCCGAAACTTATCAGGTATCTGTGTATCCAGTATCTCATGGGCAATATTTTCGAATATTTTTAAATTTTCATAATTTGTTTTATAAATATAAATTCTATTGTATCAAGTCATTTAAAACTTATATACTAGGAAGAACAGTTTATTTCAGTGAATAATCTTCACAGCTTGTATGGGAAGGAAATCGTATAAATTTACTTTAAACTTAACTGCTATTTGGATGGAAAATTTGAATGGTATTTTGATGAAAATAAGAGATTTTAATTAAAAAAATTATTCTAATCAAAATCTCTTTTTTGATCATTTTGATTAAGATGGTCAAATTTAAATACTACACTGCGCAACTTATTTAACGCACAACCAAAAAGTTAACTCAAATTTGACGTTATGTATTTTCGACAATTTTTGTTCGTTTTGGTCGATTTTTTTTTCAAATTGTAGGTTTTTCTCTTAGGAATATCACTGTCTTAGTTGTTTTGGAAAAACGAATGATTTTGATATTATACCAGGTGCTATAAAAATGTTATGTTTTTTTCCGAAATTTCAAAACGTCCTGTGGGCTATCCAAGGTATTGCAAGTTATTGCAATTATAGCCAATTTAAAGCCTCATGTTTTTTCTACATTTTCTTTTTTTATTCATTTGTTTATCTCTGTTACTGCATGAAATACACAGTTTTGAAACACCATATGCTTTTATTCACATGAAATGCATTTATCGGACAACTCAAACAGCTAGCAAGCTATGGAAATCGAAGATTACACGTCATAAACTGACAACTGTGTCATTATTTTTTTGTTGACAGTCCAGCAATAATTAGTGAATAATGGAACGGCAAACCAGAAATTTAACTCGTGATGAATGTGTTGAGGCAGCTACATTACATGGTGAAGGGTGGAGTTACAACCGCATAGCTGGAAGGTTGGGAGTGTCTCACACAACTATAGCGAGAGCAATTCAAAGGTACGCGGAAACAGGAGAACATTCCAGACGGGCCGGTCAAGGTAGATCTCGTGTTACCTCTGCTATCCAGGATCGCTTTTTAAGAGTAAATTCTATAATACAACGATTTATAACTGCAACACATTTAAGAGCACAACTGATAACTTAACTTTTTGGTTGTGCGTTAAATAAGTTGCGCAGTGTATTTGGATGGTCTTTTGAATAAAATAAGAGCGTAGTTAGTAACGAGTATCCCCCCCTCGAGCTCTAAATATACTGCTTGCATCCTTCTCGGCGTGTTACTAAGGATGTTTAAGATATACAGGATGTTTAAGATATACAAGTCTCTAGTCATTCATCTAATCCCTTCCACAAGTTCGGTGCGTCCCTCTCAACTAATTCCTCCCCAAAGCATTATACCGCCACCTCCAAAACTAACGGTCTGTAAGAGACCGTACCATTCCCCAACTCTTCTGTAGACGTGGTTTCGTCCATCTGGCGTCCATATTTGAATTATAGTCTAAACGGTCAAGAGAATATTTTTCCAATTCTCGATATTCCACTGAATAATAAGTAAATAAGTGTTCTGGCACGACGAGTGCTTTCTCATTTTGGAGGAGACGTGGAACTTTCGTAGGCCGTCTTAGATCTAAACCTGCTGCTATTAATCTTTGTCTGTTTTTGAACTTACATTGATTTGTCTTACATTTAGTAGCACATTTTTGAGATCCGTCGATGTCAATGTGCGATTTCGTGTAGAATTAACTATCAAAAAACGGTCTGATATCTGATCGGTTGCTGTTGTATACCTTTTGCGACCTTGACCGAGTCTTCGTACGAAATTTCTAGTTTCTTGCTACCTTTTTAAAATATTCGACACCATAGATTGACCTCTCATGAGACGTCGTGCGATATCTTAAATAGATATACTTCGTTACGTAGAGTTACAATTTGTGTCGCTTCAGCTTCATTGCAGCAATATAGGAAAACACTTAATTATACTGCAAATAATTAAATTCACTATAATTCTCCAAATATGTAACAATTTTTTTTTTGATAAAATGCACGAGACAAGAAACGGCACTAATGTCAATTAAATATCAAAATATTTTATAACAAGTAAGTATGTAAGTATATCAGCACATATACAAGTTTAGTTTGAGGCGATAATTTTAAATTATTTTGAAGTAATGGTAAATATAAAAAATTTTCGACAATTGTGTCCTTGAGGGTATTTTGAAACAAAATTTTATTTAACTTAGATCCACTTAACAGCTTGTATTTGACAGAATCCCTGTTTTACCAGGTCAAATAAATTACTTGAGTCTATTTTTGGATAACATTCAACTAAATATCATACATATTATTTTTTATATTATTTTGTTTTTAATATCATATTTACAAAAAAAATATACTTCAAAATTACACAATTATAAATTTATCGGAAGCACTATATTTGTATATCTATGAATTATATTTAGATTCATAGACATACAAGCTTTTAGGACTATTTATAATAAATCATGGCTTTACACTACTTATTTTTTTATATTTCAGATTTCATTTTTATATTTCATTTCTTTCCAACGTAGGATTTCTTTCGTAGGATCTTTAACCAATCAGAAGAATTTGGTTGTCAACTTATATAATTCCGATAATACACAATTATATATAGAGTATCTGTACCAAGAAGAAATTATAATTCATGTTCATTTCCATAATATCTAATCAATTTCAAATTTTAAGTTTAAATAAAAAAGAATGTACCAATGTACATAGTATATTAAATTTATAATAACTGTAATTTTGTACTAATATTAATTTAAATTATTAACTTGTTTCTTTTGTTACAATTTACTCAAAAAAATAATCTTAACAAATACAATTCGTACTTCAAAATAATAGATGTCGTATATCTCAAACTGCCTGCACTAGGATAATTGACACTATGATAATTGTTCCGACAGCAACAAAACCGACACTATAATAATTGTTCAATAAGTTATCGCTGTATAATCGGTTATTTTGAAGTACTTATAGTATAACTACTGATAATATAAATTTAATTTGGCAGTGACTAGGTATATCCTCAGTTAGTTTACGCAGTTAGTGTATGGATATTAGTAAGTTGATACTGTTGCACCTTAAACAGCACATTGAAACGCAGAAGGGGGAAAGAAAATTGGGTCCATCTATTGACAGAATGGATACAGAACGGATTCCTTCACTTAACGGCCAATAGTAGAAAATATTAAAATATGTAGTAAACTAATTGCCGTGTATTGCATATATTATTTATTATATCGAATACATTCTCCAACTCTAGGCAACCATACACACGCGTAGGCAATCTTTCACATAACTAGTTGGGATGACCCACATAATATATGAATGAAACGAACATTCTCTTATGTAATAGGCAATAAGGCAATAATTATTAAATTAACAATTTTAAGATATTGTTTTTACAAATACCTAAGTTTCCCAGAACATTATTTCATGGTAAAATGAACTGCATGTAAAAAAAATATTTATAAATAGGAAAATATGATAATATGTCGATACTAACTTTCCGTATCATTTGTGGTTCAAGGCAGATGATTTTATTAGAGTTTTAGAATTTCTCTGAGCATAAGAATAATAAATTGCAATAATGTCCTAGGACATTAGGGTCTTAGGATAAACAGGACTGTGTAAAAATAATCTGTGATTACCGACTGTTATCGAGTTGGTCATAATTTAATTCGATAACAGTGTAATATTAGCATACCCCTACATGCAATCTGCAAAGACGATTTTATGTATCGTAGTTTTCCGTCTTTCAATATGTTATCGTTATCGTTGCGGAATTATACAACAAGAGATGGTAGAAATGAAAATAAGGTAAATCCTCTTAAAATATTCTCTTAAAAAAGCTCATAAAATATTCTTTGGTTTTTTGATTAGTAAAAAAAACATTTAAATTTATTTAATAAGTCTGCTATATCTGATTAAACCCATTCGTATTTCATATCATATTGATATGCAAAAATAAGTGCACTAGCACTAGAGATATTACGAATTTCGAATTATAAATCTACCTGTTGTTCCTCAACCGAAAGTAGAAATCAAACCACTTGGGAAATTTAGAGAGATGTTTTTAATTATCATACATACAATTAGTTCAATTAGTTCTTTTCGCGATTCCTAATTGTTGGGATACGAGTTATTAAAATTCGATACTATAATCTCAGTCGGACATCCTGAGATATATTTTAACGCATTGATTGGACCTTGAAAAAACAAAAATTTGCACCTGCGGTCGGCACCCCATTAATGATTGTTTAGGTCTGCAATCCGCCTCAATGTCTCGTATTGGAAATATATTTTAATTAGAATCTAGAAGTATTGCAACCCCTACAATTACATAGCACGATTGGCCACTGTAGTCAAACAAGAATCATATATGATACAATGTGCTAATAAAGTGGAAAAGACTGTGATATGTTATGGTTAGAGAGTCTTTGAGAGTACTCGGAGAAGTTTTCCTGGAAATTAAGTGTAACTCTGGTGTAACTAGAGGTTTTGGTACAGTGACTGACATAGGTACTCTTACATGGTGTCATCTTAACAGGATGACTTCGATTCCAGGTATACTCCAAGGAATTTATTTATTAATAAACACACTATAAATAAAAGAGTACGTATTTTTTATTTATGATTGTTTGAAAAGTTAAACACAACAATATGCCAAAAGAAAGGCTGAAAAATTTTTTCTATCTCTGGTATACCTTCGACAGCAAATGCTCGCTGTCTGGTACGTTTTTCAGAAATTGATTAATTTCTTCTGGAGTAATCGTTTTTGATTTTTTACTTCTCAAACCACCAGATTTTCTCTTCAACAGTGCCTGAAGTTTTGCGTAACTTGAAATGTTCGTATAATGTCGAATATTGACTGTTGCGCGTAACAACGAATACATAGCCCAAAGTGACGACGGTTTCATTTGCTTTGACAATTCATCTAAGTACGCCAACATTACGTTTTCGGACATTGATTTGACGTTATTTTTAAGTCTCCAGTCCATAAATCTTTGGTACACAAGTTCATACCTTTCACGTGATTTTTCTGGTAGGAGATCGTTTGTGGCAGTTTGTGGCAATTTGATTCCAGGTGACGTGCCCATATACCTTCCTCACTGTCGCTAGCCATTTTAAAGCTTAAATTCAAAAGAATTAGTAGATAAAATGATATATTATTTTACTAAAAATTACATTTATCAATACTTATGTGTAATGACAGTTACAATTTTGAAAAACTATCAATCAGATCTGACACCGCGAACTAGATCTAACCACAATAATTGCGAGAGCATGTGTCTAATGTTAAGTGCAAATGTCCTCGCAGTGCGATTTTGCACTTTACGCACGACAGTTAGTAAGGACTTGCTTACTTAGTTTATGCGTTGTACGTAATCTAGCATTTACTATAGTGGTCGCAGATAAAATAATTTTTACATACAGGAAATTGGCACTAAATTGAATAATGAACATAGGAAACACAAAAGAAAGCAAAAAAGGCATTAATGCCAGTATTTATATGCCAGCATATGTTTATATTATTCTTGTGTAATTCATGATATTAGAATAAAAATACATTAAAATAATTAAACTTTTTTTAATATAGATAATTAAAATAGCTTATATTTGTATAGGATTTTTTTATTTTCCAAAAAAATAATTCCTAATTAAATTCGAATTATCATGTGCGGCGAGTATCTAATTGTTGGCATTTGCGACATTTGTATTTTAGTTTTAAAACTTTGAGAGGAAAAGCTGCACTGAGGAGCACTGAGGAGCTGCACTGTCGAAACGCCTCTGCAGAGGTTTTCTGGAAGTTTCTTTTTAGATAGTAAATGCATATTCGGCGAGTGTTTTTCATTTTATTTACTTGTGATGTCTGCACATGATAAATAAAAAATTACATCACCATTTCAATTGCATTTAATATGCGTTATAATTTTTGTTGTACTTAATAATATAATATAATGCACACACATAATTTTTTGTATGTTTCAATATATGTATGTCATGTGACCATAGAAGTAGTTGTTTGCTATTATGTATGATTTATTACTGATTTAAATAAGTTAATTCGTAAAAGTTAAAATAATTTTATAATTTTTCATTACTCTGAAAGTTTAGATCCCGTCTTTATACATAATCAAGTTTCTCATATTAATCAAAGTAATATATACCTTGTTACAATATAAAATGTTGGTAAACTATATCAAGTCCAGAATGCAAATAATTCCCATTCTAAAGCATCTTTTAAGAAATAGCAATTAGTCTAAGAATTATATACCTACTTATTGTACATGATAATATAGTTCTCATGAGCCTCTGATGACACAATTACTCCATAGTGATTTATATGTAAACAAAATTGCAAAAATTCTACCTATATGATGAGAAATATTTTTAAAAAACACAGCAGTATAAAAGTTAGCTAGGCTGGGATAATTCCTCAGTAAT